>VZTL01059849.1:1581-31022 GCA_013400535.1 Scopus umbretta
AGTGAATCACTTTGCAGGGCAGGAGCCGGGCAGGAGCCCTTGCTAACATTAACAGCAGATATAACTCCTGATGCACCCAGGAAACAACTTTGATGAGCAATGAAGTGCCAAGCAAACATAATTCCTCTGCAGTGCATAAATACATTATCACAATTACTTTACCTTTAAATAGATCTTAAAGGTCTTTTACTTCAATAGCTACACAAATGGAATTAGTGGTAGAGGAATCGCCCCAGTTTAAGGAATTATTCTATTCCTCTCTTCTAATTAGTCGCAATCAATTAACCACACTCATGCAAAAAATTCTGCAGAGGTCAAGAAAGAAAGTTATCAGAATTGTTCAGAGATTCTTCTGATATCTGTAAAATTTTATTGTAGAGTTCTGTACTAGTAAATGTTCTCAATCATGCAAGTTTTATGCAAAAGCTTTTTACTTAAACAATGACTTTACGGTATATATTTTCTTTAAAAAAATCCACCCCCCCACCCCCAGTCATATTTCATGAGACATTCCCTGCCACAGTTGTGTGCTAGTGGCTGATTCTGCAGATCTGTACTTTCTCTGGAGGGGCAGAAGGGCTGGCTGGGATTGATGTTGTGTAGGGGGGTTCCTTGAGTCAGAGGTGTAAATCAAATCCCTGAAATGGGAAATCAGAGCAATTGATGAAGTATGTATGAAGAAGGTAAATATCAGATTATTTCCTGGCAAGAATACAAACCATATGCTGAAATATGTTTGAATGATACCTCTTATGAAATATTTGCTTACCAAGAAACGAGATCCATTCATACCCAGTTTTTCTACAACCACAGCAGATTCAGGCATTCCAAACTGAGGTGAGAAAAAATAGAGTTGTTAATATAGTATGAAACTTGACATTTGTAAACAAACTAATTAATATTTCCATGCTCAAATGTTTGGGGTTGTGGAAATCTTTATACTATTAGGCATGGGTAATTAGAAAAAGAATATTGAACAGAATAACAGTAATGCTTAGAAATAGTTGGTGACTTCCCTGTAAGAAGTAAGACACAGTATTACCTCTTTCTTAAGAAGAAAGGTTACAGGTGATAAGGACTGATAAAATTGTGATTAGAGTAGAGAAGATGAAATTATGAAGCATCAAATGTAGTATAAATGGAACAAAGAGCCCAGCAGGAATAAACTATGGAAGTTTAATTGCTATGGGATAAGAGGAGGCAAGTATTAGAAACAGGTTAAAAGAGCTTATGTCACAAGCTACCACCCATAGCCCTGCCTTCACCTCAAGAAATGGTTATAACACTGACTGCTGGAAAATGAAGGCTATATAAGAGAAGGCTCTGTTGTTACATGCCTGTTTAGTAACCCTCTATATGCACTGGCCTCTGCTTGGCTTCAGCATGAGATGATTGGGCTACATGTGTCTTGCAGTTCCCATGATAGATGAGCGTTGCTGGTAAGAATTCAGGTTCAGAAAGAATTTCTTTTCTGTAACATAGTCGTGGTGGTAGTGTTTCTGAAGAGAGTTGGCGTTGATTATAAATCTAAATGAAATAGGAATGTCCAGAAGTAGTATTTCTTTATGACAGAAACTAAATAGTAATTTGGAAAAAAAATGGACACATTGGTGTTCCTTTATTAAAAAGCAGTAAGGAGTGGAGGAGGCCTGGAGATAACCTAAAAGTTTCACTGATGTTTTAGCCTGGCTTTTTGACGAAATTGCATTGTTATGCATGGAAAGTGGGGAAGAAGCCTAAAAACCACATGGTTTAGTTTTTGGTAGTCCTGCAAAGAGCAAGGAGTTGGACTTGATGATTCTTATGGGTCCCTTCCAATTTGAGGTATTCTATGAAATCTTTAAGAATATACCACTCTTGAAATAAGTTTTAGCATTTGTAATGCTTAGCTGTAAATTTCTGTAGCGGTGATGACCTGTAGCAGAGGAATATTAGTGAAAATAAATTATGGTCAGAGAAATATGTGGATTTTCTGATGTACTCCTTTATTTCTAGAATACTTGAAGCTGATCACACTTAGAAACTTTGAAAAAGTATTCTATCTGCTTTGTTGGTATGAAAATTTTATACTTAGGCATATATTCAGACAGTTAGTTTGGCCTATAAGCCAATATTTTTATGTTTGAGTTTATAAATTGTTCTTTTATACTATGACTAGGAGAGTGTTGCTTGTTTGCAATACAGAATAGATCACAATTCAAAGGAGAGGGTTGCTGTAGGTGTTGGACCAATGGTTGTTTCTGGGAGGTGTTAATTTGCCATCAGTTGCACTGATGTTGCTGGAGAGGCAAAGAATCAAGGTAATTCACAGTTTCTGCTCTTGGCTTTTGCCTATCTATTTCTAGTTATTGGCTCTATCTTCAGTTATTGGCTCTGATGAGCTGCTTTTATGCTTTGCCTTATGCTGTTAATCAAGCATGTAACTTTTGTGTAAGGGAAAATTTGATCTTTTTACATTGTTGGCTTGTCAGATAAGCAGATGCTTCGCTACTGGTATTTAGTGATGACCACTGAACTTTTCATTTTCTTACAAATACGTTAACTCCATAGCATGAAGATCAGTACCGAGGAAAGGGACTAGGCTACACAGCAAATGGAGACCAAGTAGATAAACTCTGAATGCACCTGGAATATCTTAGTGTTGTCACAATTATAGTGTAGATGCAAGATAACAGCAGAGTAAGTACATGTGCATGACTAGCAGGCTTCCATTATTATCTTCACTTATTTATGAAGAAAAAAGCAAAATCAATAGGGTTAATTACTTTTTTAGTAGTGAAGCTATTGATTTAATACCAAATGCCTTTCATGAGGCTGGAAACACTTTGCAGAATGTCTAGTTAATAACTTCTGTACTAACAACACACAAAAATCTGTTTTGGAAACATCATTAAGTCTGCAAAGTTAAGGACATGCCAAAATTACACTGTACATGTGTCCTGTACATATATATCATGGCACCAACCTTAGTATATCTCTTCTAGAAGACCCAGCCACAGTCACAGCACATAAAAGCTGATGTGAATTTCCTGAACTGCTGTTCAATATATCATGTTCTGTTCAGTGCTCACTGCTTTGCTGTTTGTCTGCTATCTTGTACACCTGCACTGCACAGTATTCAAACCTTCTCTGAACCCAGAATGATTTACCCCATGCCCAGAGCTGTTCTACAGCACTCATTTTATTGTCCAAGTGCTTCAGAAACATTAATTAACTGCATTTTCTAAGACCACTCTGTGAGATGAAAACTATTAGTAAGGGGAGTTGAGGTGCATGGGAAATAAAACTCATACAGCATCCAGTGGTTCTGGATGCCTAACGAGCTATTTAGGATCTGTGAGGTATACGTGTATATCTGCATAGTCAATATTTTGGCATCTTCACTTTCTGAGCAGAGCTGCCACTGTGGGTACAACTCTCGCCTCTCACCACTCATGCAAATCAGAGCCTGGAATTTCAAGTCAAGCCCTCAGGAAATGTCATGTTTTTTCTGGGCGACTTACATGGCTTCAGGTAAAAATGCTGAGCTGGAGCAGTGACAGAATCTGATATTTCAAGGCAGAAGTGAATCAACATTACCATGAATTCATTCTGTCTCTTTCAGCAAGCCCTGGCCTTGCGTGCCTTACAATTTCTGTAATGGCCCAGAGCAATGTACAAAACACACAGTTTTCTCTGCATTGAAAGAGGCAGGTTTTTTGTGAATGGAAAAGGTAGCACACAAAGGAGCAATTACAAACTATCATAATGTGTATGTCAAAGGGGGCAAATTCAGGTTACAGAGGTAATCCCACTTCTTGCACTTTTAATATCGAGTGCTTGTTTCTGCAATCTTAACAGCATTATTTTAGGGTTAATGTCCGTGTATGCCCAGTCTCTAGCAGGGGGGATTTGGCACAGCCTCTGGCACGTTGCCTAACTGTGGAAATGATGGCAATGCCTGGTGCTCAGGCTCTGGTAGCAGGAGCTGAAGAGCTCTGTATGTGGTGGCTGCAGGCAAATGGCTGCTAGTCCCCAATGCCAGTCTTTGATACATAGAATGGCCAAGCACTTAATGCTGGTTATACTGTAGTAATCAGATCACTTAGCTGCTTTAATCAGTGATGCAAGTGTAAGCATAAGCATTAACAGGTTTTTATAATGTTGGATGAGTCTCCCTTAACAAGTATGAAGCCAGTAGTTACAGCATGCCTGCTGAAATTTCCCTGGAAGCCTCTGAGTTGTTGAACAATTGTTACTAATTTTCTGTCTTGTACTCTGCTGTAGAATTACAGGGTACTTTAAAATCATTATATCTTCTATTAATTAGTCTGATTTCCTTTAAGCTGAAAGGCTTTGAGCTAATTAATCCTCTGAGTAGCTGTTCACAGTTAATAAGTTTGCAGATACATTATTATGGTATGCGTTAATTCCATGGAATCAGATTAGCTTTCTCAATGTGAGGACAATGGTCCACCTGTGATACATCTGCATTGTAAAACTGTGGCCTTTTTTTTTTTAAATTGTACGTGCATAAGCATATGTATTTATGCACAAGGCAAAATGGAAAAATAATAATAAAAAAGAACATTTTAAATGTTGGCCTACTTTTTATGTGGTTACAAATGGAACTCTTGTAGAAACACATCATAACACTGCACTATTTTCCTTGAAGAAGATTGTATGCTCCTTCAGTTGAAAAGGATGAGAAACCTTAATGACAATAAATTGTCACTGTTGGTGTAAAGCAGGTACTGGAAAAGATTGGTGCTTCTATGGTTAGAAGTAGGATGAACACAAGACAGAAAAGTCCTATATATAAAGTCATATAGAGAAACTTGCATTAAGAAAACCCAAAAGGAATGTAAAATGAGGCTATATATCAAAATGCAGTGAATGGACTTTATGGTGTAAGTTAGTTACAGGTAGAAGTCTAAAACCTGAGTCATAGTATTCAGTAAGCCAAGACGAAAAAACTGATATTAAAAAAATGATATATCAGGGATGATATATTTTATATATCTTGGAGGAGATTATTCAAGTAGTGAAAGGATGACTGAAGACAACCTTGGAATATTTTGTGCAATTTTGTTTACTTTACATATACTAGAAAGGACATTGCAGAACTAGGAAAGGTACAAGCAGACAAAGGAATGATTGAAAGAAAAAAAGCTCCAGTACCTTAAACTTAAGCAACACCTAGCAATTCCTGTGGGTATATATGCATTAAGAAAAAAAGATGAACAGTAGATTTTTATTGACAAGCTGTACATTTTAAAACAATATTAAAATATAAAATCTAGACCCACTTTCAGTGAAGTGGTTATTTCTTCCCAGAAGGAAATAAATTGAAGCGTGAAATACCTTTTCTATTATAAGAAATATCCCAGTGCGCAAACATTTTTATATGATTTGCCACATAAGAGATCTTAGGTAGCAGCTTCTACCATGAATGAAATTTCTATAAAAAAGGAGAGCACAGAGAAGCTCACGTAATATTAATAAGTTCTTGGGGATGACAATTGCTGACTAATCTATTTTCGGTACTTTTGAATATCTGTGCTAGATTTAGGATAAGATATCGGTTTTTCAGAGATAAATCCAGTAAGAGTTTCTGATAGCTGAATATAGACTGGACTGTCTTAAAGTGTTACATATACATTCAGTACCTGTCTTAGGAGATCTGCAACTTGAAAAGCTGTCCAGTTCTCAAATTCCTCTTGAGATGGTAGTTTTGTGGCCATTTTGCTATCCAGTGAGAAAGACTTGATCTATATGAGCAGCACTGAACTGTTGCTTCACTGGGTTTTACTGAGCTGCTGTAGAAATCCGAGGAGGAAGTCCTTTTTGCAACTTTTTTCCTGTTTGCTCACTTGAAGTGAATGCCTATAAAGGGTGATTTAGGAAGTACCAATACTCTTCTATGAGTGACTCTTTCCAGTATAAGGAAACTAAGTTGTTATATCAACTTATGCAAATATCTGCCACTACCAAAATCACTTAAACAATTCTGCTGAAAATCAGTGTATAAAATAGTTCAGTCATCAGCATCTTAAAGGTTTAAATATGGAAACTATTTTTCGTATTAATTACAAAACCAATTAGTGATAGCTGTCTCTTGCCTACCTTGAACACCTTGGTGTAGCTGCTTGGATCTGCTTTCAGATTGCATTTGACTTGCTTGTGGGTTTTGACAGTGGGCTGTGGTGTATAGACAGAAAAAATAGAACTCAGTTGCAGAACTTTTACTTCCATATTGTCACATCATATAATATTCTTTATGTCATGTCTGGGCATCATACTTTTGGACTTAAATAAATCACACAATTTCTCTAAGGTGATGTATGATCTAAAGTTTTGGAGTGTCGTGTGTCGTCGTCCCCTTCCCCCCCTTCATTGTTATTACTGCTAAAGAACAAGTTGTAAATTCATTCTAGTGCTACGTTATCTTTTCAAAAGGTAGGGCTAACATAAAATGCTTGTACTGAGTCAGACCATAAGCTCATCCAGCCCAACATCTTTTCTGACTGTGGTCAGAAGTGAGCTACCTAGGAAACTGTAGAGAAACAGAGCAAGGATGTAAGACTTCCATAGTTTACTCCCAGTCTCCAAACATTTTGAACTCAAGGACTTACTGGTCTGGATATGGTTTCTACATATGCCGCATGCATATATATCACATAAGTTACATCAATGATCCCCAAATTTGGAACCATGACCTTTAAGGAGGGAGATGCGCAATGGACTGGGCAGGCACAGCCAGGAATCGCTCCTGAGCTGCAGGAGAAGGAAGATAGATGTTTTTAGCGGAGGCTGGGGCTCAGATGGAGTTGAGAGGGAGCAGAGCTGAGGAGGTTCAGGATGGGTGCTTCTGTCCCTGTCCAGCCATCTCCTCTGAGCTGCAATCCTGCCCCACTCTCAGCCCTTCTCTGCCCCTTCACCTCTGACACAGAACACACTTCCACTTTGAGAGGAGCAGCATATGCAATTCTTAAATTGGAGAAGGGGGTGGGGTGCGTATTCTAAAATGGAGCAAGGGAGGAAAGTTTGAGAGCCGTTGCTTTGTAGAATGGGCAATAAAATTGCAAAGATGCAGCTGCTGAAACAAACCCAGATTATTTTGCTCAGCAGTTCTGAGTCACCACAACAGGAGAAATATGAAAGCTTCCATAAAAATCTGGAGACCAAGGAATGTTATATTCTGCTTTCCAATTACTCCTCCTGTTTTATTTCCCAGTGCAAAATGGATTTGGGGCACACGTTCAAAGATTAAAATGGATTTCAGCTAAGTTGAAATGTCTTATCTGCTATCCTTCAATTTTCCTGCATGTATTTTTGCTGTTAGAGTGACTGACAGATCAGTTGTTGCCGGCGAATACTCTTAACTCTTTGCTCTCTTGTGACTTTGCAGCACACTGAATCCAGCAAAACTCAATTCCTGGAATTTCAGAAATACAGAATTGTGATAGAAGCCATTTGCAACTTAAGCTTTGCCTCCTCAGAATACTCTCCAAAGTGCCTGGCTGGCATACTGTGAGAAAAAGTATGTTGAATTTCATAGTGTTTCATAGTGTTCAATGTTTCATAGTGTTGGCTGTGAGTTGTTCTCACATCTCCCTGGATGACAGGAGGGAGTGATACTCTCTTCCACTGTGTGCAGGACCAGAAGAGAGAGGTGCATGTATTCCTTAAGAAATTTTGCTTGCTTAGTTTGAGTGTAGGAGTGATTGTGTCACTAGTAGGGTCTTCCTGTTTAGTGGAGGTGGGAAGCAGCTGGGTGGGAAATACATGTGAATTACAGGTATAATGGTTGCTTAGGGGAAACAAGAAAATAACAGATGGCATCAGGTATAAAACATGAATAAAGTGAAGTGCAGCAATGCTGTTATTTCTGTAGTACAGGCTGAGTTTGGTTACTGGGTAGGTGCAAGCAGTTCTAGTTCAGAACATCTCAAAGGCAGATTAAAAATAGTGTTTTAAGGATTTTGCGGTTCAGTGCGTGTTGCCAGCAGTAACTGCTCCTCTTCCTATGATTGCCTATTAGGCCACTAGCATTTTCAGAAATACTGGTGTTCAAGGAGCTGCTCCTTGCTGCCTGCTGCCCTCCACTGTCATGTTCCTACACTGCCTGGTAGTCTGCAGTGTGGGCTGGAGCTCTGCCCTGCCACCTCACCCACCTTGCTGTGTTCAGCCCTCCCTCTTCGCCCACCTAGCTTTTCTCTGATTGCTCTCCCCCAGCACTAACTTCTGGCTAATTTTCCTATCATTCCCAATGTTGATATTGCCTTTATTTATATTCTCAGGGTT
This sequence comes from Scopus umbretta, assembly GCA_013400535.1. Classification (NCBI taxonomy): domain Eukaryota; kingdom Metazoa; phylum Chordata; class Aves; order Pelecaniformes; family Scopidae; genus Scopus; species Scopus umbretta. The sequence continues at coordinate 9,868 of VZTL01059849.1, forward strand.
GTCAGGAGAGTACTCTCAAGGGGCCAATGTTTATGCAGTTCACCTCTCTCCACTGAGACAGAGATCTGTTCGGGAAGGTCATGTTCAGCTTTGTGTTCCCAAAGGGGCTGTAGCAGAGGTGCTTGAACCACAGGGACTGTAGCTTGCAAGAAATATTTTGCCATTTGTGTTTTAGTTAGATTAAAAATGACAACAACAACAACAAAAAATATAAAACAGGGATGGCTCATCTGGGATCCTGCAGCTAGTTTCTTGATGCTGGTGTTGATTTTAGCTTGATCAAATGCTGTAGTTTTCTTTCCTCAACAAAAAATGAAGAATACTACTATGCACTTCCACTTGCTTTCCACTACCCTCAAGATTATTTCAAAAATTGTTGGCTAGAAGGACCCTAGATTTGGTTACCAAGTCTGCTTAGAAGTCTCATACTTCTAGTTACTCTATGCAATATATCACCTTTCATGGAAATCCAAGTAAATATGTGCAGTTGAACACACGCTGGCTGTGCGGGCTGCAGTGGGGGGATTCTTGAGCAGAATATTGAGGCTTCCAGAATCCACCAGATAAAGACAGGCCACAGACGCTGTTTCTTTCTGAATGGCTAGGTGCCTACACATAACTTTCGAGTAGATTGTAGAGACTTGAATGAGAACCAGCACTAGCCCTGGGCAGGCCATGCTTACTCGCTACTGAATATTACCTGGAGTGTATTGATCTGGTATGGACACTGGTAGAGTTAAAAATGTGTTTGGGTACATGTGCAGAGTATACTCTGTTATTTTAAACTTATATCTAACTGGAGACATTAACACTTTTCATCTGTACTCTTTACAATTTCATTTCTCAAAAAAAGGCAGAATTCTAATTCTGTATATTAAGAAATTCCATTTTTCTGTACCCCTTAGCAAAAATGCCATCTAGTACTTGAGAACTACCAAATTTCAGAGGAATCTTAGTTAATGTGTGTGTTCCATACACCAGGTAATTTGACCTCTAAACAGAAAGTCATTCTCATAGGTAACTTGTATATAAAGCAGAGTTAACACATTGCTACAGCATATATTTGAATTAATTTTTTTCCTGCAGCCTGGAATGTGCAAGCCACATAAGAGGCATGTTTTTACAAGCTATAGCTCCTTGGAGTTTCATAAAGTAAGTTCTCAATTTGCGATTTCATAGAAATAATTAATAAGCAGTATAAAAACTGATTCCTAGATCATACTGCTGGCGTTTCTTACTAAATACAACTATATATTTTCATGAACATAGCACTAAATGTGTTAAATTATTTCAAAACTCTCAAAGTCAAGTTCTGCTTTGTAAAAACCCATAGCAACTGCATACAACTTATTTTACTGGATATAACACTGGAACACTGCTCTTGGAAAAATATACTTGAGCAAAATGGCTCGATGAAGTATTACTGTAGATGAAATAAGAGCCATTGTCGCTGGTTTTTTTTTTTTTTGACCATTTTATACAAAAATAATGAAAGGAACACGACTTACCATATACTCATTTTTCTTCTCCCAGGCACACATGTTGGAGCTTATTCCAAATAAGTTAAAGAAGCAGTTTCTCATGTCTGCGCTTCCCCCTTAAACTGTCCCATATGTATTTTGTTGTTGTTAGTGTGATTGACAGGCTTAGCATTCATGGTGGGTGGGAGAAAAACATTCTTAAAGTAAAAAGCTGGAATTGTGTCATAGTCTGAATAAGTTCACAGAGAACATTGGAAAATGTAGGCTTACTTACAGCTGTCTGTCTAGAAGTTTGATAAAATTTTGCTAATTGGTTTTGTCTTTTTTTTTCTTTCTTTTTTTTTTTTATTTAACAGGAAATAAAAATAACAGAATGAACAGAAATCATAGAGTTTGGAAGGGACCTCAGGAGGTCTAGGCAGGGTTTCAGCAGAGAGGCAGGATCAACTACAACTAGGGCAAACTGTCTCAGTCTTGGAAATCAGTTTGGTAACCCCTTGTTCTAACTGAGTTCTTGGGGTAGCATCAGGCTGACCACATCCTTGGGTGGCACAGCAGGAGGAAGAACTCTAATAATTCTGTGCTATGCTGCTGAAGATTGCATGAGAAATTGTCCATTGGTAAGGATAATTGCTGTCTAAGCACCAGAGGAGCTGAACCTCTCTTTCTGAGGAAGCAAACCCAGTTTCCTTAGCATTTCTTCATAAGCAGTGATTGTTTTGTTTAGTCTTTATGTTCTCAGCACTCTCTTCAGTTTGGCTCCATCTTAATTGAAAAATAGGGTGACCAAACTGGTCCCAGTATACTATTCTTTATCCTGCGGTAACTGCTTCTGTCTCAGCGATATCCCAATGTACTTTAGAAGTGTGCTTGTTATTCAACATCCATGTTCTTAACACAATACTGAATAAAATTAAGACCAGAAAAAATTCCTATAGACTCTTCTTGAAATACCCACTGAGTTTGAAAGTGATTCACAGATACCTTCTCAATGTGAGTCAGATGAGCACTTACAATATATGGTACTTGCATCTCATTTCTCTAGTTTGCATGTGATGATTTTTATACAGGACCACATCAAAAACCTTAATGATACTACATACTTTGGGCCCTTTATCTACTAGGTAGCTATCACATTGAGGAAGGAAATGAGACTGATTTGACACTGTTCCTGACAAGTCAGTTTTTACTGCAGTATTAAAGGAACAATTTATAGGTGTGTTGAGGCCCAATGTTTGCTTTAGTATATTTGAGAACTGAAGTTGGACTGACTGTTCTGTAGTTCCCTGTCCTCCTTTCCCCCGATATTAAAGGATAGATGTTCGTTCTCCTTTACCTACTGCCATTTTATTGACCTACATTATGAGCTGAATTCATAGCAGTCATAGTTCAAGGATAATGCTTTGGCTAGTTCTTTACATAGTCTGTATTGAGAATATTATTATGCTATTCTTACTTAAATTTCTAATCCACCTTAATATTGGTAATAAATATTCCGATCCTGCTGTGGCTATCAAAATTCAGCATCTGGTCACAATCTTTTCTGCAAAGACTAATTAAATGCTTCAGTTTTCGCTTATATTTGTTATTCTTTTTTCCCCACTATGATGTGGATCTGTAATTCCCTCTGTTTTTCTCTTACAAATATTTCAAGAGCCACAGTGACTTGAATGGACTCTGGATGAACCTGTGAGTGAAGGACGTGTCACAAGCTTTTCCCATTGTGCCACAGGTAAATACTAACGGAAGGAATTTCTTACAAAATTACTTTCTATAGAAACATTTTTTGTAATTGCGATGGTTTAGTTTACTTGCATTCTGGTATGTGCCTTTATCATTAAATTGCTTTTTGGTTTTCAACATTTGTTTTTGGAAGTTCTTGCTGAAATTCTAAAAATCATGCAACAGGAAGGTATTCAAAATCACTTCTTTTTATACAGCAATGCTGTATTGCTTAAAATGGACATCTGTTTTAACAATAATGAAACCATAACACGAAATTCATAACAACTTTTGTGATGGTGTGACCTGTCTCGGAGCTTGATTGTAACTGTGAGTGTGGCAGACTCAACAACGTTTTCCTCGTTTTGCAGAAGTAGTGGGATTTAGGAACTATAACTGGTTCCATATGACAACATGTACTCCAACAATGACAACATGTAGTATTGTTTTTTGAGTTGTAATTGCATTTTTAGGTTTTTTTACTCCTATGCCAGCCAATTATGTGAGGCATGGAAATGGAGTTCAAGAGTCTTGGGTTCCCTTTGTCACTGATGTAGCTTATTTTTTATGATTTAGATAAGTCAATTAGGGAGTCTTTCAGAGGCCAAAGGGAACTTTGCCTGCCTAAATACTTCATGGATCTTTGCATTTCTCCTTATTTTCTGTCCCGGTGTTTTCTTCCATCCTTGTTTCTGTGAGAAGATTTAGTACTATAGCAGGGAGAATCATAGGGAGCCTTGATAATAGCAATGATTTCCCAAATGGTATGAAAGCTTTCGTGTTATAAAATGAGCATGTGGGTTTTGTAGATGTCCGTTCTTCTGGCTTGTTTCTTTGTTTTGTTCTCCCCCATAAATGGTATCTTTTCAGTTTTACTAACTGTGTGTTGTATTTATTTTGTGTAACGTTTGTTTTAAGTTGTAATACAGAGCAATAATCTGTAGAACTTCTTTGAGCAGCTATCTCACAAGTCAACATAAAATTTATTGGAGGATTCTGGCCTCTAGACTATGTTACTGAAAAATAATTAACCATTCACAGTAAAGACTGAAAAACATCTATTTGCATTACTTAATTGAAGTATCTTTGTAGCCCTAAATAGTAACTCTAAAATGCATTTCCTTCTTGTGATCACAAAAGACCCAGAGCCAAAGAAGCCTCAAATGGAAGAGAACAAAAAACATACACCCCCACCCCCCCTGGCCCACGTTGCTAGGAATATTTAACACCATTGCTATACCAAGGAGACTATGGTTTTATGCTGCCACCTTTAAATCACTTCCTGTATATCTAGTTTGCTGCATAAATATGCCTTCTTTATTTCACTTGTTCTTCAACCCATTCCTGGGGCATGTATTTCAGCTGAATTTTAATTATTGCCAAATTCTAGGATGTGGTGGTGTTTGTTTTTTTTGGTGGTGGTTTTTTTTTTTTTTTTGGCTTGTTTTGTGTTGCAGAGGCTGGATACGTGGCATAAAAAACATTGTCTTAAGGCCAGTTGCTCTTTGTGTTATCACTCAGCCTCCTAAACTCTTTTGATATGGTTTTTGATTGTTTGACCTTCTCTTTGAATTTAGCAACAGATTCAGCTATTATTCTAGAGGGATTTTTGCCACATCTAAGCATGCATTAAAAATGTACTTACTCTCATATGTATTTGTTTGCAACCTGTATTTTGCACCTAGTATTCTTTTTCTTTTCAAAAATTCATGTTTTTAACTAGTATAATAAAATATAAAGTAATGAAAACCCAACCTGCTACAAAAGTGACATTGTTCATTAGAAATTCCCTTTGATTTTTCTGAAGGCTGGAATTGATGCCATAGTGCTTGATTGTGATATCCTTCACAAGTACGCAGTATTCTTTGCAATTTAACTGAGCCCCTTCTTTGATTTTTATTCGTTTGAACACCTTAGCAGAACTTGCTGTCTATTCCTCTAGATTCATATGCTGGCTTGTATAGTTTGCACTTTCATTTTATATTGTTTCTGTATAGAACCTCTCATTCTTTGAAATTCATTTGTGTGTTAACTCTCCTGCTAAAATATAGGAAAATGTGTATGAACAGATTTCCATCATGCAACACTTATATGCATTAAAATCTACTGAGTAAATTTAAAAACAGAAAAATTATATTATTTCATTGTCTTAACTTATCATTTAAATAACATTCCTAGGCAGCTTGAATTTGAAAAGCTAAAACAGATGCTTATTTTAAATTATTTTGTTTATGGTCTTTTGATGGATTTTTTTTTTAATATATATAACAAATTCTTAGTTAAACACTATTGACTTCTTTGAGGCTTGTACATTGATATGTGTAGAAGGTCTTTCAATGTGCACGTGACTTCATATGAGATAAATGGAAAAATGTTAAATTAGTACTTCAAATCCCAATGGGCATACTAATGCTTCATTACATGGTATTTTACAGTGAAAGATCTCAACAAAAGGTCGACCCTGTAGGTGTTGAAGACTGCCATGATGTTAGTATAAGAACCAGAGTGGTGGTTTTTGTTCTTCACCTACTTCCCAAGTCCAGAGTTCTCTGTCATTGCAATGAACTTGGCCAACTCCATCTAACTGTAGTTAGAGAAAATGCCAAAAGATGTTGCTAAGAAATCTGCTTCAGTGTGACTTCCAAAAGAGGGCTAGATTTAAATAAAAATACACAAAGATGTGCATTTATTTCAATTGTTATGGACACCACTCCTTCCTTTGACGTACAGGCACAGACGTATGTTTCCATTCCCCACTTGCCCCGTACTTCCACTGTACTCCTTACAGCACTTGTAACCTTTGGAACAGTCTTTGATATTTGAGTACATCCAGCTACCAAGCAGCAGTTCTGTTGATTTCCGTAGTGAACTAGTATTACTTGAGTTCACTGAATTGATAGAGGCTTGAACCAGAAAAACTTCAGTCACATCAGACTTCGGAGATATAACTGAAGTTTTTGTTGTTAGGATGCATTGCTGACAAGAAATGTAAGGTATGTCATAGAAAACAGAGTTGCTTCTGTTTTGAAGAGGTATTTCTTCCTGCTTAACATACAGGTTAGGGGAAGAAGGATGGCATTTCTCCCATGCTCTTCCTGAGCTGGGGAACTTAGAAGCATTAAAACAATAGTGAAGCATTAGTGTACCATTGTTATAGTATCATTGGTATTATAGTGTATACATAGTATACACTATATATAGTGCATATATACTACATAGTATAGTACTATAGCATAGTATTATAACACTGCAGCATAGTGTTATGATACAGGGTTTCTGTGCTACTGACATGCCAGTTTCATTCAAAAACGTGTACCAGGTGAATTCACAAAGGTCATAGCTTTAGTTCTATTTACTTAGAACAATTGAGATAAAACTAGACAGGGAAAATAACTGGATGGGGGAACAGAATACTGCAAAATCTAGGGCCTTTCTGCAGTACAGCAGAAGGTCTGAGGGAAACTGTGGTCAATTGTCATATGAAGGAGGGAAGATCAGGAACAGAATCTGAGTGTGAGTTGTTTGGACAATGTGTTTATTGCTTATTGTCATAAAGAGAGCACATGGAAGGAAGGAAGCAAAAAGTGGTGTTTTTGGGGAGCCCAAAGAGTACAGGTAAGCACGTTATTCACTTTTATGGGTAAGAGGAATTGGGGGGAGCATATGTGTCAGCTGGCCAGCATCCAGATGTTGTTTGGACCAAAACTAAGCAGACCTCCTGCCTACTTCCAGTCAACAGAGCCCTGAAGTTGGAAAAATGAACTTCTGAGCCTGTTAAATAAAGACAGAAGAAATGAAGGAATTCAAAAAGGGAAGGGAAGCTTAGAAGATGGATAGAGAAGTTGAAGCAATTGACAAAGGGAGGGGGTGTAGAGTAGAAGGGTACAAAAAGTAAAGAAAATAGAAAGGAGGTGATGGGGAGACAAGCTGTATAAATAGAGAATGTTTCTCAAGGTTTTCGGACTCATAAACAGAGCTTTTACATGTCTTGTGTCCTTAGCCTGCTGACATAGATAAAATTGTATGAGCAGAGTTTATCTAACAGTCAACAGACAAGAGAATAAGATAAAATCTCAATAAATAAGAAAGATCTTAAAAGCTGAGAGATCTATAGGTTGTTTTTTTTTAAATTATTTTGACTGCAGTATTTGGGGAGATCTCAGAAAGATATTTCAAGAGATATGTTTATGATCAGAAACTTTAAATGAAAGAACTATCAAGAAAAAATGACAAAGTATTTTTTAATTTTTCTCTTTTGAGTCACACAACTTAAACTCAATAACTTCATAACCTTTTATTCTGGCTCCTTTTTATTAGTTTGGGTTTGTTTATGATTTAGGTAATGGTAATGACATCCAAGTTCTCTATCATCATGGTATTAAATGAAATTAGATCTAGGTTAAATGGTCTTACGATAATAACAGAGGTATAGAAGGTGCAAACATTAAGTGACACAATCTTCCCCACACCAAATCTGGAGGGGTCTTCTATTGTTATTTGCTGAATACAATCAGAGTTTAGTATGATTATGTCCATTCTCTTTCCATTTTTCTTGTGAACCAGCTTTTACTTTTGTCAGCCTTTCTTCCATAGCTTTAGCATCTCCACTTCAATTGCCATAGAGATACTGAAAGAAAGCTGTGAATATTCTCACAGGTATTTTCTTTGCACAGTGCCAAAGTCAACTGTTGCCGTATGAATTGATGACAATACAGAGCTGTTTCAGTTTATTCTTCTCTCCTCTCTTCCAAAGGCAGAAGCCATGCTTATCATGTTAGTTTATGTCCAAGGAAAAATGTGTTGCATATTGGAAAAATGCTGGGTCTTCTAAATATAATTAGGTAGAGGGTGAATAATGACATAGGATGTACCAAAGGGCAGTTTTGTGGTACCAGTTGGAATTAGTGGGAATGAGGGTAGTAGCTGACTGCTGCTTGTGTGTGTCTTGCATGACAAACAGTACCATTGAAGTATATCTCAAGACTTTTGCTGTTTCTAGGGAATGCTGGGCTCAATATCCGTGTGTATTGCAAGTTAATGGAGAAAACTCCAGTAACAGCTGCTGTTGTGTGTTGTAAACGTTCCTCTGATAAGCTTTTCAAAGATCTAGGTGTGAGGTGTTCAGTATGCAGCCAGCTACTGACAGAACTATAAATATTGTATTTCTGACCTCCAGATTTTCCCTCTTGATCTCTGGTTAAATGATACATTTGCCAGTCTGACACTGCTGACATTCTGTCTGCCTGGACTAACATTGTTATACCATGATTTCTTGTGATCCCATCGTCATGGAAAAGATATATCTCAACTGATGAATATACTTTGAAGCAACATGGGAAATAAACACACTGGCTAAACTTTATTTGCAGCAAGACTTTTTGTTTCAAAATGCCTTCTTCAGTGTCCAGTATAATTGATTTATGGTAATGTTGATGCATTTAAGAACACTGCTTTTTTTATCAGATAATGTAAAGGAGGATGATTCAGGTGGATACTGAGTATCTCAGTTGTGGTTTAGTTAGATTTTCCCATGCTTTAGATTTCCCGTGCACTGTGTTACTGGGCTTGGCAAGACAATAAACTGAAGAGTAGTGGAAAAGAAGCTTCCTGTTTTCCTTCAGTGGTGAATGCTTCACTTCCCTTGAAATGTTCTCTTCTCTAGAACTGGTGAAAGTTAACTTCACTTCTGGAGAAGTGAACCATAAACCATATGTGGTGAGAAAGAAAAGAAAAGAATACATAAAAGTTTTGCACTTTGGTATAATTTTTTTTCATATGCTTGTTTTATGTTTTTGAACACACTTCAAAAACAGCCCTATCTTAAAATTCCATGCCTGTTTTCAAAAGTTGATTGGATGTATGATGTGAGTGAGACCTTGATAATGTTACCTATGTTCCTGATAAATTGAAGTCTATTTTAATTCAAGTTTTTTATGAAAAGTCAGTGGGAGTTGTTTATGCATAACCTTCATGTCCTTATTCCTTTGTTATTAAAAAGAAATGAAATGAGAACTTAAACATTAAAAAAAAAATAAATGGTTGACAATAAATGTCAGGCTGATAAAAACCTCACCATTGACCTTCAAAACAGTGAGATTTGACTATGGTGTGATTATTCTTGGAGGTCAGAAATTACAAATCAGATGAAGCAGTGATGACTTTAGTCCTCTGCAACCTACACATTCTGCATAACATCCCCTGCCTCATTTGCCACATCTTTTCCACTGTCCAGAGCATGATCTGTTATTTCTGTTTGCAATTTTGCATCTGTCCATTATTGGTGGACTACAGCAGACAATGGAATTCTGTGGCAATTTTCACCTGTTGGTCAGCTGTGCCCCAGTTCATAACCAAAGCACTTAATGTGCTGTATATGTGACACCCATACCTGAGGGCAAAAGCTATGGGAGTATCCATTGGCCCTGATCTACCTGTATCAGTGAAAGGAAATGGAATGGCCCATAGCTTATAACTGATTACAGATTATTTAATGTCACTGTAAAATAGCTCTTAACTGTAGTTCATCTCTCCTCTTTCCTGCTGACTTGGGTGGCTGACCTTAGTTTGGTTTGATTTACAGGCACAGAAATTATTTTATCATTTAGAGTTAACACTCTATCACAGCGCGTGCTGGAGGCATTCTGATCCACTGTCCCTATCACATTACTGAGGTGATGCCATCAATGTCGCTCACCCTGCCAGCCCAGCTTTTTTTTGACAGTTTGCAAAGTGTTTACATCAGTCTAAAGTCATGTTTTTGTTTCTGGTTTTAAAGAAAGCTCAATAACATGTAAGGGTCAATAACTACCAAGTTGTTCTGAGATTACATCTGGAAAGCCACACAATCACTTACTCATTAAATAGTTTCTTTACTGTGGATCTTACTTACTTTTTCCCCCATAACTTTATCTAGTAAGACTTGATAAATAAATGCAAGTCAAAGCAATGCTTAAATTGAGGTATTGTAAGACTTAAGTGCTGAAAACTACTTTGCATAGAGGGAGTCAATAGAGGTTGTGCTCTGGATGGACCGAACTCAGGATGTTCAGGATACTATAAATAATTTTTTTTCATTTTCCTTCTCATTCTCACAATAGACGAATTGCACTCAGCTCTCTTACCTCTTGCTGTCTCACAGCACGCAAAACCCTGTGAGTCAACACTCTTTGTAAGAGCAGAACAGCAGGAAAGCAAGGCTGGAAAGAATGCAATAATGTTGTAGGGAGTTTCTTAGATTAGTCTCCTTCAGATTTCTTTCTGTATCCCAGGAAACTTGAGAGGGTACATACTTGCTTGTCAAGAGGCTCTCTGAAATAAAAGTAGGCTGAAACACATCTCTCCTGCAGAAGTGTGGGTATGAATCTCTGAGAGGGCGAGAAACATCCTAGGAGGTGTGGCCAACTTTGGCTGGCTTTCCGCAAGACTGGCTTCCACCCTGCTACTGATAGAAAGCTGGCTGAAAAGAAAGACACCCCTCTCTTAGATGTGAAGCAATATATTTAGAAGGATTGCCTTTCTGCTTCCTTTCCCCCCCTGAGTTTCTGTCAATTTGCCTTCAGATTGCAAACTGCCTATGGGAGTTTGGGGGCTTGTCCCCCACTTGAAAGATTAGTGATTCTATTGTGGACAAGGTGCTAAGGAGAGGAGGGTGGGAAAAGGTGCTTTATGTGTTTGCTCACCCCATCTGAGAATCAGAGCATTTGTATTTATGGCATTTAATTCTCTAACACAACCATCCTTGCCTATACTACCTATAATTAGTAAGAAAATACTTTTACAATTAGTTTCTACCATTAATCCTAGTTTCAGAAATTCTTAAAATTATTTTTGTGCAACTGCATATAGGAGAATTCTAAAGCATCCATCCTACAAAAATAGACTCTGTCCAAATACAATAAATCTCAGAAAGAACAAAGTTGAAATGTAGCATTTCATATAAAATGTCTCAGTGATATTTGATAGCTTCGTAACAGTAGAAGAACTTAATAGAAAAGTTGACAGGAATAACCCTCCCTGCTTCAGAAGGTAGTCACCTTCTTTAAGACCTAGCTGTAAAATGTTTACTTAATAGAATTTGTTTTGCGGGTATGACTTTGTTTGGAAGCTTGGAAAGCAAAATCAAGCGAGCTTCTTGAAAGGAACTGACCCCTCACTGTTGGATTTTTGTGCATCCTTTAATGCACTTGTAGAGAATGGGTCTTTGGATGCTCTCTTGTGCTACCAGAGAAGATTAAAATAGTACTGGGAACTATTTATCAAATGTTATATGGGAATGTCAGTACTGAGGCTTAATTTTTGGTGAGGGGATTTTAGTAGGCTTTTGCCTAATTCTGCAGTGGATTGTGTATCCAGTGGGCTGTTCGCACACTTTGAGTGTTCTAATAAATGTTCTAAATCTTTTTTTTACATTCACTCTTACAAAATATATTGCACAAAATTGTTAATCTGATTATTTTGTTTAGAGATCTAAATTGTAAATCCATCACAGATAAACCCACTCATTTTTATAAACAGAGTAAGCAAAGATAAAAGCACTATTAGAAAGGATGCCTTTTAGCAAACTGTTTTGTCAAAATGACCCCCGAACTACTTAGTTAAAGTTCAGGGAGAAGAACTTGAATCAAATGAAGTGCTGTTTATTTCCAGAGAGGATCTTAATCCTTAATGTGCTTTGCTTACAGGATCTTCTGGGAGAAGTTAGTGGTTGCCTTTCTTTGAAGTTACCAACTGAATTCTGAAGACTTTGCAGGAGAGCAGAGCATTTTGCTGGACTGACACAGCACAAAGGTGGTGAAATCACATCACTGTTAATGAATGTTTTTCACTACATTTTGTGAAGATGAGTTGGAGCTAAAAAGAAAAGTGGGTTGATGGTAACTATGCATTTCATTGTTTGACTAATGTTTCAGGTAAGGATATCAACATACTTCCCCCATCCCAAAACATGAGGAGGACATAGTAGAACAGGGAATGTACAGTAGCACAAACTGCACTGAGAAATAAGATATTACATTTGGTTATAGTAGGTGACATAACCTGTGTGTGTTCAGTCAGCACTGGGGTGAAGATAGGAACAGCAGAAGACTTTTTGAATGGTGAAAGGCATTTTATGTTGAACAGCTTTTAATCTAGTGAAGCTAATATTATATAATGTCTAACTAGTAATGTTTTCTTCTAAAAGAAAGTACAGTGAAGTTGCAAATCCATTCTATACATTATGAAATTAGTATTTCAAAATAGACTGCTTCATTTGAAGAAAGAATAGTGAACTCAGAGGTGGAAATTATTCTCATCAAAAATACTCTTTTCATGCAACAGAGTGAAAGTGGCAGTGGCCACATATACATACTGGGCAGTTTTTTCCACTTCTTTGGGAAAATTTATTGAATAACATTTTAATGATATTTCATTTCACTGTGTGACACTTGTTTCTTACAGAATTAACAAATGCAATTTCAAATAATTTACTTCAGTAGGAAATCTCCTATCAACAATGCATAGATGTATTTACAGTCCAGAATAAATCCCAATAAAAGCAAGACACTAGTCAGCTAACCCTGATTTAATAAATTATTTTTCTATATATTTGTTTTATATATTTATTCTGAAATTTAATAATGGTGATCAAAAACACATTTCAAAGCAAAACAATGAACAGTCATCCGCAGTTGCAGATGATCTGCAATTGCAAATATCTGTTATCATTTATTATTCATTCAATGAAACGGTTTCTAAGATGAGTTTCAATGGCCTAGCTTAACTCTGATAACATATGTGCAGTGCATATATGAGAAGCTAGCGTTTAATCAAGAGAAATACAAAACGTTATAATGCCATGTTTATAAAGACCGTAAGGGGGAGTGCTTAACAACTACATCGAATTGTTACAGTTCAGGAACAGAGAGACTGAAAGCAGGAGCTTTAATGCAAGGCAGCTCAACATAGGTAATCTCTTCAACTCCAGCTGACAATGAAAATCAATTTCCTAAAAGAAGAGTTCTTCAGATCTTTAGACTTAAAATAATTGTCGCTCTGTGTATATATAAAATCAAATAGTAAATGCCTTCCTGAACCAGAACCACTATAATTGGTTTTAAAAAATGGAGTGGTGTTTTTTGGTCACTTGGAAAGAAGTTTGAAAGTTTCTTCGTTTATATGACTGGATGGTTAATTTATTAAGTATAAAATTGGGAATAGTTACATATACAAAATTACTGTTTCATTTTCTTTCCCGTATTAATGCACTAAACACAGGTTCTGTCTGTAATTTTACCATAGATAGTTAATGCATTTCCTTTGTATTGATGTTGTTTACTAAGAGACCTTTTTTACTTTGTTACTGTTGTAACTGAGATAGGAATCTAGCCCACCGTATACATTCACGTAGAAGACATTCACAGCTGTCAGATTGTTGGCAGCTCATTGACTTGTTTTGAGATCTATGGATAAAAAAAACAGTGCAGATTAAAGACAAGATATAGGATTGTAATTTTTTTTGCTAACTGACACTAGGTATCAAGGGGGCTTAACATGGTAGCTGACTGTTAGTTTATCCTGGCAAATTCTATGTGGAAGACAATAGTAGAGTAATGCCACCCTATTGAAAGAAAATTTATACTTTGCCTTTTATTTGGGTTTCTTCATGTTCTTCTTAATGCTATTCACACAATTTAAGCAAGTCATAGTTACCGAAGTTAGACAGAATTCTTAATGTTTCCCAATTTGTCAGCAGTGGAAATACAACAAATACACTGTCAGAACTTTGCTTTGTACAGATGTGCAATAGCCTGTCACCATACTTTCATAAGCAAAATATTGTGGTAACTCTAGAAGCTATTTTCAAAATCTGCTCTTTATTGTGACCAGCATATGAAAGGGACGGGAGTATTAAAGTGCTCAGTTTCACCTTCTCATTTTTCTGCCAGGGCTCATATTTCCAATGTGTGTATACCAGCTTCTAAATAGAAACTGTATTATGATATGCCAAATTCTGGCTTTGATGCGCTTTCTGGTGAATAGATGTTTGCTGATGATATTTCAGGACTTAATGCTTGTTCAATTAGAAATGAGGTCTTTAAATGAAGGATTTATTTGAAGATGATATACAACCATTGATTGTAAGCCTAATGGATTCTCTCTCTGCTTTTGGATTGATTAAACAGTGATTTCTGAGTTATTGAGTTGGGAATAAGTGATATTGAACACAGACGTTCCATGTACATTTTCATGCTTTGGTAAGTCAAGTTCAAAGACGTGTGTCAACAATATATTGGAATATATTGGAAGGATATCTTAATCTCCATCCAACCTTCTCTGAAAATGACCAAAACATTGAAAGAAATTTCCTTCCTAACAATGAGCCAAAGACAATTGTTGTATTTTTTGAAAGGATTACTTTTTCTTGCCAGTGAGTTTGAGTTTAGAGGAAACAAGTACTCTGTTCTCAGTCAGGGGCAGTAGTTCACCTCCTTTCTCAGGTGAACTGTTTGAGCATTTGGTATTTCTTCCCTTTCCCACCAAAGCCAGCGGTCACAAAAAAGTGGGAACTTAGCTGAGCTGTTCTTAGCACAGAATTGTCCTCATGTAGGAACATCATCCCTTCGTGATGAAGTTAATTGATCCAAATCGTTCACTTCCTCCATTTCAGTTTACTGTTCAAACATTTGCTGGTGTTGCGTCTCTTGCAACCGACCACCTTCGGCTGAGGTAGCACGGAGGCCCAACACCCTGCCTCCGGGCCAATGAGCACTGACACCAATATGAGGATGCTACAAATGGCGTTTATTAAAAGGTTGCATAGCAATATATACTCTGCTGCCTTTCGTTACCGCCCATAAGCTATACGTCACGAGGGGCAGGAATACACATGTCAAAGGGGGGGCCCCTGTTCTTTCCATTACATCGCGTGATCTTCTGACTGCTATCCCCTACAGCTGGATAAAATATTGCTAGATCTAGCACTATAATCTGACTTTAAAAAAAGGTCTTTTTCTTGGTTTATTTCCATCTTATGAACAGAATGACTTGGTGTACAAGCTTCAAGATACATAAAAAGTATGAGATTAGTTCCAGAAGAATTTACATCTAGAACAAATCCCATAAAGAAAGAAATTAAACATATATGAATAGTACCAACATTTCTGTGACACACATAGGGGTCATATAAGTAATCAGACTTCAATTAAGTGTCATGATTTAAAAAAATGTGGAACATGTTCTGCCATTATGCAAGATATTATGGTATAATATTCTTTCCTGGGTAGCATAGTAATAAATAGTTGGACAGAAAGCAAAATGTGCCCCAGATTAACGTACCCCTTCAGTGTCTGAATCCTTCAGGAAAAAGTTGCTATCCTGAATCTTTGGTGATATAGGACTGCTGTCTCCAATGGAGTAGTACCAACTGAATCATAAATGTTTTCAACTTCAAGCATTTGACCTATCCAATACAGACAAAATATTTTTAACATTCGTAGAAGCGAAATGTGCATACACATGTGTACACACCAGTAAGCAGGTACAAAGCACAGTTGTTTCTGCACCAGTTGCAGAGTAAAGGGCACCACTCTTCCCCAGCTCTTACTGAACTCTTGTTTACTTATTTAGACTTCTGAAAATCTTAAATGAATCCCTTATTGAAACACAAGTTTTTTTGCTATCTATTTGAGTTATAGTTATATTAGCTGAAGCAGAAATAATCCAGAAGCAGGCCTTAAACCAGGAATGAAAATGGAAACTACTCAGTGTAAAAATTACAGTAGACATTTTAGTCTTTTTTCATGAAGTCTTCAAATAGAGATTCATAAATTCATAGGTGTTAAGGTTACAAGCGACCAACAGTCATTAATAGTGTGACCTTTTGCATAACAGAAATTACGATTTATGTAAATAAATTCTTGCTTTATATCCTATGACTGTGCTTGAACTAAAGCATATAGTTCATAAAAATATCCAGCTTTGATAAAAAGAGTTTTCAGTGTTTGAAAATTTGCCACAATCCAGATGCACAGAAATTGATGAAGGTGAATGGATCATATCTGCCATATATTCTGGTGGGATCTTGAATTTATCAAGATACCTACATATTACAACATATTGGTCTGAGTCTACGTCTAAGTACATCCCGTTATGGCTAGTCTTGATACACCAAAATATGACTATTAAAAATCAAGATCGTAGTTAAAGAAATGGTTGCAACTTCTTTAAACAATAGCATATGTTAAAAAAACAAAACAAAACAAAAAACAAAGCAAAACAAAAAAAACAAAAAACCAAAACAAACCAATGACAAACAACCCCCACCCCAAACACTGTTCAGTGCTATTATGAAAATCTAACAAAAGCCAGAGATCCAACATACAATATATGTGGATATCTTCTGATTGCTTCCCCAATTTACCAGTGTTTCTTTCTGTCTCGCTGGTTATTCTGAGGTTCATGTTGCTTACACCCATTTTAGGACTTAGTGTTTACAAAACTTAGATAGGCCAATTAATGTTACGAGCAGAATGAGGTGAAATAAAGCGGTGGGGTCATGTCCTTTTTGGCATTGCATCTAACTAATGTTTCATCAACAGTGCTACTGTTCTGCTAAATTCAGCAGTGTTATCTCTGAGATGTTTAGTTAAGACAGGGACTTCTATGTTGACCTAAGTCTTTTAATCACACTTTGGAGAATGGAGGCATTTCTTTTTAGTGAATTCTAACTTCATAGTAACACCAGCTTCCACAGAGCAGAGCAACCAGTGCTGTATTACAGAAAAATCTGGAAAAAAGTTCTGGGAGAGGAAAAACCCAGCAATATATTAAGTGCTTTGTTTTAAGATTTGCAATTTTTTTCCTTCTGTTTAAAAATGATATTGTAAAATAAAAATAACCCTAAATCTAAAAATAAAATAAGGATTTAGAAAAACAAGTGTTCTGAAATTGTTTTAGGTTGCCTGGCTTCACATCAAATAAAACACTTTGTTCAGCCTAAATTGAATGTGGATATTTTTGGATAATTGATACAAGGAGTTTAATTTTTGATTGAATGGACACTTTCAATAATAAAGAAACATTTGGGCTTCATTTAAAGGAAAACATCCTGTCTTTTCCAATCAAACAAATATTTAATTCAACTATTGTTCAGCAAATGAATTGAAAACATTTTATTTACCTGCTTGTGTTCCTACACCATGTGTGTTCCTCTGCATTCAGTATAGGCACTTGCCAACATGAATGCACTAATTTGCCCAAGAAATATATTTAATTTGAGGCCTAATAGGGTCCCTTCACAGGATGAAGAAAAGGGGTAGAGTTAGATTAAATGAGAAGAGGTGCAAAAGCTGAGCTGCAAGTTCTGCAGAGGGAAATTATTGCTTGTATGACCACAAAACCAAGCCAGGTGGCTGCTTCTGAGTCAGGTCTTACTCCATCTGTCGGACAATGTTAGCGCAAACACAGCTGTTACCTCCCCACACCTAACACACTTATAAACCCAGAAAAGATTCTTTATTTGCATAGCAATTAGTTAGTCATAAACCCATTTGGCAATGTGGATAAATGACCCCAGCATTGCTGACCCCTGCTACCCTAATATTGTCTGCATATCCAGAATTGCTAGTCCAATAATCCTTTTAGACATAGGCCATGGGATCCTATTGAATTAAACTCTAACTCTGCTGAACTCTAAAGATTTAACCTGTTCATTAATTAAAAAAAATTATTCACTTTAGCCAAAATCCAAGTACAGGTTTCAGACCCTTTCTTGCATCAGCACTGAATCAATTTGCTCATTTCCAGACTGAGTCTAAAACACAAGGAAATTACCTCTATTTTCATGAAGCCTAGTTTTTCTATTTCTTCAGCCATAACAAATGCAGGCTGCTGGCCCAGACTAAACCTAGTCTGGTGGCCCTTTTGATATTGATATCTAAGTGTATGTTATCTGACCTTGTTGATCTGGGCCCTAGCCGTTATCCCAGATTTAAGCTTTCTTATCTTAGCTACCCTAAGTCCAAGGATATTCTTACTGGCCTTGTTTGTAGCCATATTGGACACCTCTTCTGGGGTAAGTGCAAACCATCCTTTAACCCTGAACATACCTCAACACCTTTCTATTGTCTCTTCTGTGTTTCAGCTATGGTCATAACCTTTATCCAAAACATCGTCCTTTGCTATTAACGTGCAAAAGCAATATCTATTATCCAAAAAATGACTTTACCTCCTAGGCCAATGTTAAGAGCACTAAATTTGGCCTAAGTAGAGTCCTAAGCTTGCCTTATTAGATCCTGCAGACGTCATTGCCCTTGATTTCAGGCTGACACTGTTTTGCTCATTCCCTTGTATTTAGAGTGGGAATGAAAGTGATTCCTCAGTTTAAGGTTTGTATACAAATAGGCTGAGGTTTAAGTTTCAGGGACAGAATTGTGACAGTATCTTCAAGAGATTGTAGGGCCAGATACTTATATCTAGGCGTCACAGGATTGCTGCTTAGTAATTTGCAACATAGGTGTTAAATGTGTAGGGCTTAAGCTTGCTATATTTGAATCCTAGGACTGCACACGAAAACTATTATGTGTTTTCACAGCTCAAAAAGATTGAGAAGCAGTGATCTAAATGGAAGGTGAATGAGTCTGGAGCTTCTAGTCACTTGTGAAAATAAAAAACCTGAAGAAAGCTGAGTATGACACTTAAATTTACATATGTGCTTATTTTGAAATGTGAGGAGTGGGGAGAACATTAACTAATTTTCAAGTATGTTCAGCACGAATTAGTGTGAGAAGTGATATATAACTGTTCAGGTGTATCCAGTTTATTTATAGTACAGAAGCAGTCTTAACAAGGTTAAATGGATGCCTATAAAATATGGCTGGCCTGGTAAGGAACATAGAGGAAATTTGTTATGAGTCATTATTGAAAAAATAAACAGCAAAATAATGGTGTTAATTTTAAACTTGGTACAAAACCTTATTGTTCTCAAGTATTAATGATGGACCAAACCAACAGAGCTGGACACTGTTATACAGACACTGTCACAACCCTGGAAACAATATGCAAGAACCTGGCACTTTGAATCCAGGGTTTAACATGTAACAGATGTAATACCAGCTGGATGGACTAAGATGGATTCATAAGAAAGCAAGCAACAGGACAGACCTTCAATCATTGCTGTAATGAGAAAATACTCTCAAATTTAATGAGGTAAGAAAACCTAAGCAATCATTGTTTTAATGTATTGCTAAAATCTTTTGTGCCTGCTCTGGAGATGATTGAGGAGGCTGTATAGCCTTTTCTAAAACTTAAATCATAAAGCAACTGGCTCTACCATCATATTAGTTAAGTGCCTTTTCAGCTGATTATTCTAACCTCAGATTGCTCAGGGTTTGCAAGAGCAAGGTTTTTAAGTTTTCTTTGGTTTATAGAGTCAGGTGCAGTCATCGACTTCTTTCGGCTCAGACATTTTACAGAGAGGCTGAGTTGTAAGTTTTCATGTCAAATGTACAGTATTGCGTTGGAGCGACAAGGTGGTAACAAATTGTTACTTCAACTGATATATGTATTACATATTTAGAGTACTTTAATTTTAGGAGTTTAATGCTCCATTATTTTCCTCATAATTTTTGCTCAATGAATCTGCTAAATTGCTGTGCCAAGCAATGCAAAACGGCCTTGAGAACATCTTATGAATCCGAACACATATAGCAGTGCTGAGTATGACTGAAGAAATATTGTCAATTACTTTTTCTTTCCCACTTAGTCCTTTAAAACAAACAGTTATCCTCAATTTCTGGCCCTCAAGTTCACCTTCTGTGTTGTACTGCCGTTTGTTTACACTGGTATTTGTGCTGTAGCTTGCTTGTGGGTAGCACAGCTGTGGAGGTAGCATGAGGTGATCCTGCGGTGGTTTGCCATGGAGCGGCAGGGGGTGCGCACCACAACTTCGTATATCACCGCAAAGGCTGGTGGGGTTTGTGTTTTGATGTCTGTCGGTTTTGACTAGCGATTAGTGAAGACAATGTGTATAAATGGTTGCTAAAGTTAAAGAGTGTTTGCCCCAACAATTCCTACATCTGTTAGAACTGTAATGTTAATACTTTGGCAAAACAATTTTATATGGAATTAAGAGATAAGCAATCATGTGTATATGTGTGTGTATATATATATACACACATATACATAATTTACAATTAAATGCAAATGATCTAGATATTTTTGATATCTTTCAACTTTTATTTGACCATGTCTATCAAAGAATAGCTATTTAGGGTATTTATTAATGGCCTGTGTCATATGCCCTTGATATATGCCTTCATCCTTGCCGTCATCAAATCCTTACTACTCAGAAAACTTTCTCCTGGAGAGAGCCATCTTTTCCACTCACTACAGCAAAGTGAAGAATATTATTTCCTCTAATATTTTCTCCCTCAAATGTGAAAATTTTATTCCCTCTCAGAAACATCCCCTCTTACAGTCTGATTTAGGTAGTTCCTTTAACCTTCCTCTATCCGTGTTCATCAAGAAATATTTTTGTTTGGTTTCCTTTCACAATGCTGTATGCAACCAGAACGGTAAGGGCTGTTGCAAAGTTGGTCTGAACCTTTTCTTCCAGCCCTCTAAGCTGAGCTCTATTACCCACAGTTGGCCTCCCCACCCCCCACCTTGAGTTTTCAACACCTGCACAATGTGGAGGAAAGGATCAAGAAGACATTTTAACCCACATGACCTATATAACAATGAAATAAGCAACCAGAAAGCCATTGAGCCTGCATAGAGAGGAAGGTATACACTACATATAATCTACATGTGACAGAGAATTTTTTCGTTTTACTGATGTATGAATATATACATGGATTTTCCCTCTGCAGGTTGTGCAATATGGTGCATTATGTATCTTATTAGATGCCTACAAAAGATAATGGACTGACTAACCAAATTTTCTGTAGATAGATCATAGAATTGTAGAATCAT
>VZTL01059850.1:0-32808 GCA_013400535.1 Scopus umbretta
GTCCCAGCCAAAATGTGTTTGTGGGCTTCTTGTGCCAACATCTTCTTTTGCCAATCTAAACAGCTCCTCTCTCTCCCCAAAACTTACCCTTTGAAACACATGCTGCAATCGTATGTCTCATCAGCCTTCAATTTGCCAGGATAAAAACTCTCTTTTGGGAGTATTTATGCTGCGGATTGCAGTACATATATACATCACAAGGCAGCTTTTGATGAGGGCAATCCTCCTGTGACAGCTGGCAACTCTCTGCAGTCTCTTTGACTACATTTCTCCTTGCAGTTTCCATACATTGTGTATGCTTACTATATTGTGTCTTGTGCATCAGCTTTTTAACAAATGTACAGATCAGCCAAAGAATAAGAAATTATAATACAAACTTAGATATACACAAATGTATAATGCAAATATACATATATTTTTGTATTTGCGTGCAAGTAAAGTTCACTAAGCAATTAAGAGGGCTAAAAGAGTGTTTTGATTACTACATGCAAAAAGATCCACATTGTAAACTGATTTATGAACTAAACTAAAGAAATTTAATTTGGAAGATTAGAAAGTCAGTGTTGAGAAAGTTAACATACTTGAGGAGGCTTTTCCGTATTTGCATTTAAAGCCAGGACTCAACGCTTTCTCCCCTATGGAGCGTTTATTACTCCTGCATAAGTGGCTGCAGTCATGAATCAGCTCTGAGGGACACATTCTTCCCCTGAGTTCTACAGAGGTCCTTACGAATGTGAAAACACATCATTAAAGAATGTGCATCTGTTTGTGCTGCTGTAGATAGGAAATGTTCCAAGATAAGCCTTTTCCGCTGCTGTTTGAATCACTGAACACGTTACCTTTAACATTATTACAACATAAGTAACAAAACAAATCCTGTAACATTACCAGGATCACGTCCTCTACCTTTTCAGGGCTTGCCACTCTGAACTTACATGAGCTTCTTCTACTCCCAATCACAGTTTGCATCCAGCAAAACATTTTACTCAAAGAAGCTTACTTGGTTAAAGCAAGCACTCCAAGCTCTCCCCAGAGTCTCAGGTCTTGCATTTGTTTCAGAGGTCAGTAGAAACTTTGGAGTTCACCAGTTACCAGACTTAAGCCTAGCAGACAATAGAGCTCCGCCAGTTTCTCAGTGGTCTGTCATATCGATTAATGAATTTAATCAGTATTGATCAAAGACAGATTTCCCTCAGCATGAAGAATTACATTAGCTCCCTTTACCCTGAAGGACAATAGTTACACATGGGGGTGGCTACAGGGGATAAAGTACAAGTATTGATGCCATGAGAAAAATAAAGTCTTCCATCACTTGTTGCTCAATTAAGCTCACCACATTTTAGGTATCAAAAGAAGAAAAGAATAATAGGGTATGAATCATACTTGTTATTCAAGAAAATGAATAGCAGTGTGAAGAAAGGTGGTGCATACCTATCCATCATATGACTAATACCCTAGATTTACTACCAGCTTTCCTCTGATGGGTTCAAAGAAATTTGTAGGATACATTTTCAATGATCATGTCATTTCTTACTGATGAATAGTAACCACAGGAGTGGAACAACTCAGCTGTCTTGTTGGTGCCTGTTATTACATTGTTCAGAAGAGGAAGTGAACAAGAAGGTCAAATGCAAAATCCAGTGGCAGTTGTAGGAAGTTATCTAGGTGATACTTTTCTTTGAAGAAACAACTTCAAAAGAGCAAATGTTAAAAAATATGAAGAGAAATTACGTGCAATATCCAAAGCATGTTGCATTCCTCCTTAACACTTAAAGATTTAGCTTTGTCTCATCATAAAGCAGCTGTAAACATGTTCTTTTCATCAGGTTCAGAGTACATATATGTATGATGTATACTTATAAAGTATACATATGCAAAAACAGATGAGCAAAGACATACACAATGTACCTCATCATATAATCTGTGGCATCTCTGTAGTCAATTACAAGCCCCAGTTGGAAACATTGTTTTCCTTGGGGAACGCTTCAGTAATTAATGAATGCTGCTGTTGTGTGGAGATGGAGCAGAGTGTGCTGACATTATGGTTTCCCCAGTGGTATAACCGGGACTGAGTGATTCAGACAACTTCCTTCCCACCACGCTAGGCAGAGCTGAACTTAAAAATGTGTCAGTATATATTTATACTCCTCCTTTTCCAAGGGCAGAAGGGCTGTTTAAGTCTTCCACATCTGGCTGCTCTCTCCCACCCTTTTCCTGTGGGAAGTTCTTCTCTCACATCTTCGGCCACAGAGAAGGGGAAGAATAGCTGTGCGGGGGACTACACAGCAACCCAAAGGTCAGTGGAATCTTCCTGGGAAAGCTGATTAAAAGTATCACTTTTCTCTGAAAAGCGATTTTGTAAAAATTTTGGTCAGTTCTCTGAGTGACAGAGACATGCTGAATCACAGGAGCTGATTTAGGAAAGTTGGAGGTTCTGGTAGGCAGGAGCTCTAGGATACAGTGTAAAACTGTGCAAAACTAAAACTAATACATCTGGTGAAAGTCAAAGGAATAGACTATTAATTAGTTAAGACCAGTGCCATTGATGTAGAATTACCTTTGGCATTAAAACTAACTACCTGACTGAAACGTGTGGAGCAGCTCATATTTCTCATAACATGTCTACGCTGCACAGTTGACATGCAGTGCAGAAAGGCCTGACCAAACTTTAAGAGACGCAAGTTTGCATGTCAGAAAAAATCTAACAGCAGTGACACAAAGCTCTACATGAATAGTTACAGGAATCCGGAGTCAAAGACTTGTTTGTTAAAAGATAACCTGAGTATCTTTACACGGAGGTTCATTCGCAAGTGTGAACTTTTTCTCAGGAACCCCAGAAGCTCAGTGAGACAGCATCTGTATCTGGTTATCTGAGCTTTCTTTATAAATCACAAGCAAGATACTTTCTCCCCCGCTAACTGAAAGTTTGGACTCTTCAAGACAGCTAAGTGTCTGAGGACATTAAGTCATACAGTCCGTGGGCTCTGTTGATGCTGGGAAAGAATAGAAGTTTATAGTTCAGAGCTATTCTGAGCTGATAGCAATAACAGGACCCCACAGCATCACTTTTGCAGGGCCGTATTGAGAAAGGAATTCCAGTTTAAGCCTTTGCATTTCACTTCTGCTGAAACATTTCATTGTTCTCTTTTTGCTGCTCCCCACAGCAGACAAATCTCTATTGGCAGATGCTACTTTTGTGCAGAACTGCACTGAGTAATGCATATAATGCATATATAATGCACAAATAATGCATACACATTCTGAACGCGACAAGCCCCTCTACACTGATCAGACTGCAAAACTTGCATTTAGTCCATGTCTCAGAAAGACTCAAAAACCAAAATCACAACCCCATCCTAATTTAAGAGATTACCTCCTCTACTTCTTTCAGACAAATCAAGGTGTCACTTTGATACACAGCTCATGTGGAAAAGTAGAGGAGATGAAAAGAAGCTAACCCTCACAATCCCATGAGGCACATTTCATTCTTCAAATGTGCCAAAACTCATGTTCTCTCGTTCAGCTTCAGTAAGTCACCTAATATATCTTACTGAGGCAACTCATGTGATTCATTACGGCTAATCAAATGTTAAGTACTTAGACAAATTCTGACCCCAGCAGAGCATATGTTGAGCCTGTGAACCTCGTCTGTGTACAGGAGACTGTAAAGCAGTGGTTAATAGGTAAGCAACTTGCCAATAGCTGCAACAAAAAGTATATTTTCTTTGCTGATGAGGCTGGCCAAGTTTCTTGGCATGGGTGCCTTCTACTTTTAGAAGTTTCATTGACATGGCCTCAGTTGCTCAACAGCTGAGACTTGCCATAGGTTGCTAGAGGTGCTTTTTGGTTACCGCAACATCGGTCACTGGAAAACAGGAGATGATTGCAGCTCTCCTGCCACTCCCCCTCACACTCCCCTTGGTACACCCCCTTGGAGTCTCAAATGGCAGGCCTGCTTTATGCAGCTGAAGATCAAGTACTGCCAGAACTTTTTTTCTACTGTTATGGAAAAGCAATAATTCATTTCTGACTCTACATAGCCAAGACCTCTAAAGAAAATAAACCCCCAAACTGTTGGAAAGAATAAAAATTGTCATCTAATGTTCATGTAAATATACTTTTAAAACTTTGTACCTTTTTTTTTTCTGCAAATGGGTAACGAATTATTTACAGATACACTACTTTTCTGTGATTTATTTAAATGTTCTTTTGTTGTTGTTCAATCTAATAAGATACAGTGTTTTCTATTTATTAACACAGATTAAAAATACTTCTCGGCTTTTTTTTTCCTCTGCAAACCTTTTTCATTCTGTGTTTGTATTTGAAAAGTTTAAAGGACAATCTGTCCTGCATAATAAAAGCTCTTATTTATCTAGTGGCTAAATGTATTCCAGGCAGCCAAAATGTGAAGCTTCTGTTCTGCCAAGTAATTCTGTCATGACCTGATGGATATTAACCTGTTTGCAAGGAAGAACGCCTTCAGTTTTACAACACTGGCGTTCCTCACAGAATCACTATGAATAACATTGCCATGATCTAGGTGGAGAAGGGGGAGGAGGCTACTGCCTAGCCTTCTGCCCCCAAATCACCAGCCAGCACAGCTCACAAGGACATTAAAAGCTCCACTAAATACCTTCCTTCAGATAAAATTTCCCTGAAAACATTATTAATAGAATTAATGTTCCTACCCCCATAGCTAAGTACTGGTAAGCAAACTTTATTTTATAAGGTGTGATATCTTTGTTAGGAATATTGGGTTGGTTAGAGAAAAGTATTCTTTCCTCCTCATTTTCCTCTTTGCATTCCCAGCTCTCTGCTTTTTTTGAGCCTTTTTCTACAATGTATTGATGATCTATAAGTAGTATCCTACATTCTGCCATATGCATTAGTTACAATCTGTATCGTGAACTGTATTTAAAAGCATGTCAGACTCCAAACATCAGGGTAGTTGTTTAAAAGTTATCAGGTTTTTCAATGTTAAATTTTATGTTATCTATCTTCAGAGCCTCCCTTGGGTCAAGGTGTATGTTTTCCAGGGTTTTTTTGCAATGCAAAAAAGGGGAAAAAAAGGGAAAAAAAATGCAAAAAAAAGGGGAGATTTTCTCCCAAACTTAGACTCAATGTGTTGAAGAAAGCACCTTAAGACTTACAATGAGACTGTGGAAGTTGGTAGCAGTGGTGCCTGTTAATATGGCACAACTCTCAAAATCTGACAAAAATCTATAGAGCAGTCTGAAATTCAGAGGAAAAGAGGTGCATATCTCTATACATACTGCCTCCACTATATGACGGATTTCTTCTCCAGGTTCATTTCCTGTACCATCATAGACATAGGTGACCCCCGTATTCAATCTCACTGACTGGCCATTATTTTTCCATACTTCTATCTAGTTATTTGATCTGGTGAAAGCCATTTAATAGCAGACTGACCCACTAAGATTGAAAACTGGGAAAATAAGGGTACTTCAAGTGTTTAAATGGAAAAGTATCTGTTTAAACTTCAAGACTTTAAGTTTACTACATGTGTTCATTAAGTATATTAATTCTTACCTCTTCAGCATTTCCTCCTGTCAATACATCCCACAGAACAATCAATACTCAGAATAGAAACAATTAAAAAATTAAAAACTAGTGAAAAACAGAAAGGTGGAAGGTATACATTAACAGAGGAAAAGACTCTCATTTACAGAATGAGAACCCAATCCTACATTTCTATTGCATCATTCAAGTAGAAGATTGAAGAGTGGGGGGAAAAAGAGGATGAGCCATTATTTTTTTACCTTTGTTTTGTACACGTGATAAAAATCTCATTGCTATTACCAGCTAAAGAATAGGGTAGAGAATGGTCATTTTGTATTCATGCAGTAACAGGGACAGTGCAGCGATAATAAGCAGGGTAACTGGAAATTTCACAAACTAATTTTGTATCACAGATTTGGTGAGGCTAACTTATTCTGTTGCACTTAATTATTTTAGCATCTGACTTCTGACATGTAATGTGTAATCACATGGAGGACATAGTACAACTTTCATATTTACAAATCCAGTTACTCCAAAAGTACTACAACTTCCATATTTACAAATCCAGTTACTCCAGAAGTACCCTTCAATTAGTATTCAGAAGATTTTATGCATCACACATATTGTTTATTGATATGGAATAGAACATTTAGTCAAAACTGTTCTCCTGCACATGTGGCAAGGGCAAGAGCAAACAACTTTCTGGTTGCCAATGTCTTGGTTGAATAGGCTCCCCATTAGTAACATAATTTCTCTGAATAACTGATGTGCATTGTGAAAAATATCTTTGATGTACTGCTTATGTTAATGGTGTAGCTATTTCTTAGTAGGCTGATGACACTCCCTACTATACCTGAAATATCCAGAAAAGGGAAGATGAGAAATTCTACTGAGAATTTAAAAGTAGTCCAAGCACAGGGGAACACAAGTGTTTAAGAGAATGGTCCATGATTTATTCTTCTGCAGATAAATAGAAAATCGTTCATTCCTCTGAGCTGTAAGTTCACTTACGTAGTGCTAAGTCACTAAACAGTCACCCCCCCAAATGTTTCCTCTCTTCTTATTTCATCAGAAATGGCCCTCTGCATGCTCGTAAGAAGTAAGAGACTCACAGTATGAGAGCTGAATCAGTTATAGATGCTTGGCTTCTTTCGGATTGGCAGTTCTGAAAGAGTTTCCCTGTAGAAGGAGAACGGCAAAACCTAGCCAGGTTAAAGATGGAATTTGATCTACTTTTGCAAGGAGCTATACAATGTCCTAGTCTCAACACGGACAACAAAGGTACCTTTGAGTATTTCCATACGGCAGCCCAGGCAGTATCTAACCATGTAGTGATGGCAGCAGGGATCTCATTCACCTGGACTAATTCTTGCCTGCTTACCTGTAGCCATGGAGATATGGCGCTCATTGCTGACTGACTCCAAACATGCCCAGGAAGCTTGAGTAAATAAACAAAAAATTCTTGGGCATGTTGGTAGTCAGCACTAAACCCCACAACTCTACCAGTTTCTGATCTAGCTGGTTTAAAGCTGGGCTGTGAATATGTCTGTGAGCTGCAGCTGCACATTTGACTGTGGGATACACACGTCCCCCGCGAGGCTGCAAAACCAGCAAACTGGAATAACTGCTATCTGTTCTAATTACGTGACACGTTAGTACATACTAAACATTTGAGTCAGAACTGACACATTTACAAGTGGCTAGCGATAAAATGAAGGCTGACAGTCTGAGTTTGAGCCCCCCGAAATGGGAGCTGTTCCAAAAGCAGACACTTTACCTTGGCTGCACAGTCAGCAGGAAAGGACTTTCCACTGAAGAAAAGGAAAGGTGTGGCTGTGCAGGACTACCAGACCTCCCAGGAACATGCTTGCTGAGGTTTGTGACGCTCTGCTGCTTTTTATAAAAGCAGTTATGGATCTGCCAACAACGTTTCAAAGCCACCGCAGTGACTGAGAGAGCAAGGAAAGACATTTCAGTTGTTAACAGAGCAACACAGTATAATTAGGGCTGAGATAATATCTGGCCACTTCTTCTGTTTTAGGTGACAGCATTTCAAAACCCCATTCATACTGTATGTAAATATTTAAATTCATATTTTATGTCCAATATTGACAGAGGAAGACACGCACATAGACATGACTGCTTCAGGTGGAATCTTCGCAGAAGAAAAGTCCTGTGGTCTAATAGCTGAAACATACACTATTAATTCTTTAGCTGTAAGGAATATTGTTATCCATTGTGGAAAGAACTGTATTTAAGACAGACAACTCCTCGCCTGAAGAGCAAATGACATTTAGATCCAAAAAATGAAACAGAAGGGAATATATTCAATCTGTAAAAAAGAGAGAGATTAGGGGTGCTGAAAATGGTCCAGACCTTCACGGGCTTTGGCTGCATCCTTGACAGAACATAGCATTAGTCTCTTCAGGAAATCGTATGGATGCGGAGCAAGTAGAAGCACTGTAGGGCGGGTATAAAATCTATATAGAAATATGTTATCTTTATTTTCTGTGAAATGTAAGCTAAGTAACTAGCTTGACCTGAGGACAGTTGGCAATGATATGTGATCGCTGGTCTTTTTCAAATATTATCTGCAGCAAACTTGAAGGCCTATGCATAGAAATACACATATGAGTTTATCCCAGCAGTGAAATGTTAGTTATGTGCGATCCACTGATAGCACAAGGTTTAGGTATCATGATAAAAAATTTGGTGGAAAGTTGTGACCTAAGCAAAAGAATTAGGTTTGAAGATGCCACATAAAAACTCAAAGACAATGAAGACTTTTTTTCACAAGTCAGCTGCATCGTTACTTCTGGTGTTCATGTTCTGCTGTTTTCTTAAAGCCCCCAGTAGGGATACATGTATGTGTGTACATGTATATATAATGTACTTACGCATGTATATATGCACATACACACCATATATGGTGACAGAATATCACAGAAAAGAGACGAGCAGATCCACAGCCAAAATTTGTAAAGGTATTCCCAACGATTTGGTGTATTCGGATTATAGTGTTGAAAGCAAAGGACTTATTTAAGTAGAATATATGCAGGGAGAAAGAGATGATGATTGTAAGATTTATTCCAGCTATTCTTAATGTTCGTTATTCTTAGCATTAGCTATTCTTAGACTAAGGCTATTCTTAGCCCTAAAATGAGTTTTTTAAGATATCTGGCCCAGGGGAACGATTTGAATTATTTAGGTTGAAGAAGAGGGAGGCACAAAACCTCTCCAACCTGTGAACAGATAGAGTTGCCAAGTCCCAGGCATCTCAAACAAATATGACAAGGCTCGTAGGAAGAGGCAATTTATTAAGCTGATTGACAACACAGGAATGAAAAGAAGCAGCATAGTACATGTGGCGGTCTAGTGCTGTATCCCACCCTGTGGCACTTTTTGCTGCTTTCCGCCAAATCTTGATGATGTCTTATCCCAAGAGCAACTTTCCGAAGTGCTACCTGCTAGGACAGCCGCAGCGGCTCTTTCCCCTTCGTTCCCACCGCTCCCTGGAGCTTCGCCACGAAATCCCATGTGGAGCGGCGTGTGACACGCCAGCCCACCACGCGCTCCTGAAAGCTGCCCTGGAAAATACATCCAGCAAGCTGTAAAGGGCATTTCGAAGGCGTCCGACTCCGGAGCAGCCATTCCGCCTGTCTCCTAAACCCTAGGCCAGGGAAGGCATCCAGCCACACAGTCACCCGTCTAAACCCGTGTGGGAAATTGTTTCTGAGGGTGGATCACGAAACACCCTCCCCCCCGCAGGTGCTGTTCACACGCCGAACTTCAAAGCAGTCGGGGCAAAACGAGCTTGGCAAACCCCGGTGATTGTTGGTAAAGAGAAATGGGGGAGCGTCGCGGGCCGGGCCGTTAACGGTCGCTCCTCGGCCGNTCTTAATGCCGGTGGACATGCGAGGGCAAGGAGGCCCAGGGCTTTTCTGCTGGCTTTTTAAAGTCCGCCGGTGGGGTGGAAACGGGCGCTGGCTTTTTTCTGCTGCCCTTGGTCGTCGTCCCCGCCAGCGCTCAGGGGCACGAGTGGGTGCCGGGCGCACCTGAAGGCTGCTGGGCGAGAGGTGTGGGGTCTTATATGTGCTGGTCCTGGGGTAGCATCTGCTGCTACCGTAAAAGTTTGGAGGCGTGGATGGGTGAAACTGCCCTCCCTGGCTTTCCGACAGGCTCGCTCAAGCAGTGGCTTTGCCTGGAGGTGCTGTCCGTGCAGGTTTTTACTGAATCAAAGCATACAAGCGCCGTGCAACCTCAGTTCTTCGGTGCATTTTGAGAAGCTGGGGAGATCACGCTTCACTGGAGAGCACGAAGTGGGTGCAGGTCCCTAACTGTTGTAAAGCAAGTTTCGGAAACGTAAGATTCTTCCCTTCTGCCAACTTCGCACGTTTAAATATAGAAATGTATTTGAAGTGTATGTCATCCAGCGTGTAATGCTACTGGCAGCTGGAGAAAGCTAGTCCAATAAAATAATATTTAAAATTTAACATATCTGAAGCAGCAGAACAAAATCCTTTGCTTTAAAATATCGGTTATCGCTTGAGATTTATGATACCATTTGGATGATAGTGATGTGGATCTGATGCAAGTCTTGCATCTGGGTGAACTCCATTAATTTGGCTGAACTAAATTAGTTTTGGGGGAGTGGGGAATATCACACCATTTGGCTCTGACAGTGAGTGTAGTTTTTGCTGATTGTTATGCTGGTGCTTAACACACCGTTCCAGCAAAAGTAACTTACCTGTGAAAAGGGCTAGAAGTTTCCTGAGGTTTGGCCCAAGCTGTGAAAGGAAGTCCTTCAAGCCCACACTCTGGTTCAAGTGTATTAATACCTAACATGTATTTATTTTAAAAGCTTTCAAACACATTTCTCTTTGTTTTGGTTTTAATTAGGAACAAAACAAATACATTGAGAGCCATTCAGATTTTTCAGAGATGGGGAGTGTAAGACAAGGGCTCATGGCATATGGAACTTGTATATATTGAAACAAGCTGGTGGTAGTTTGTTTATACTAGAAAGACAAAACAAATTCTATGAAAAGTTCATGTAGACATTGTGCAGATTCAGTACACAGTGGATCTTGGATTAGAATTTGGATTACACAGTGTGGAAAATGTTTTGAGTTCTGGTTTGTGTTACCTAATGGCATTAAAACATTAAGATTGACAGTAAAAATAGGCATAAGGTCTATACAGAAACTAAACATGTTTTCATTGACATCTATAAGGTACTGTATAGTCAGACTGAAATAGTGCCTGCCCTACTCCCGTCAGCCGATGTCCATTGCTGCAGTTGATTCCATTTGACTCTACCCCTGTCCACACAATTCTTCCAAACCCCACTGGGCTGCGATACAAATTGAGACAGGAATAAAACAACCCCACAGAGACATCAGTAGCCTTAATGATATCTTTTGAAAGGTGCAGTGACTTTTCAAATGAATGACATACATTTTTAGTCTTTTGCCACATGTTTTTATGGAGATTATCAACGCATGGAGTAATCTTCTGGCTAACTGATATTACTAAAATACAACTTAGGAGTCTTCAGACTTGGATGAAGATTGGCACTTTGCGAAATTTTAACACAACGAAGTTTTGATCCCGAAGCTCAGTGTGTTGGCTAGTGTGTGCATGCATAAATGTTCTGACCAAGGTTCTTGACCCCAGTAAAAATGTGCTTGATAAGATGCAGGAATATGTAGCTGCTTCTAGCCTTGTACACAGTTATGAATTAAATCAAAATCAGTTTCAACTTTCTTAATAAATTCATGTATTTAGCATATTTTCAACCTGTCTGTATAAAATTCTAACTTTTTTTTAAGCTTAAGGTTCTAGTTAACAAGGTACTTAAGGATGACAAAGAATTTGGAGTCAATGTGTTAAGTTAGTGATGCCATTTATTAGCTGCTTTATGGGGATATTTGCTGTATGAGTGACTATATTGGCATAATAAGTAGCAGTGAGTACAAAAAGAGAGGTAAGATAAAAGTAGAATAATAACCTAAGACTTTTTAAAAGCTTAACTTTTTCAATTTCTAAGTGTTTTGGCAACAATGTAGTTTGAAGGAGGAGGCTTCTGTTTGTAAATCAGTGGTTGCAGATGGCTGTTACAGTGACTAAAACCAGACGGAACTTCTGGGTAAGTATGTTGGATACAAGGATCCACCAGCTTAGAATTCCTCTAGATGGAGATAATTGCAAAAAACCCCATGTATCTTAAGTGAAAAGGTGTGAAACTTAATTGTACAAGTGTAGGGACCAGAAATGGTACAGAGATTAGTTCTGCAACTGTGGGAAAAAACCACACACATCAGCTTAAGTCAGTGTGGTCTTTAGCTTGCTTGAAACTATGCATTGCTTCTACCTTTCAGCTTGCACGCACTGCAGAGTAGCTGAGAAAAGTTATGACGTGCATTCATTGCAAAATGAGGTCTATTGGAAGGTGCTGTGAAGATTTAGTTCCTCCTCCTTTTGTGCCTTGGTGGATTTTTGTTCCTTTTGCAGTGGACTTTATGTTTAAGACAGAGGTGAATGAAGGGGAAAGACTGCAAACGATTAAAAAAGAGCTTAAGCTAAATCTCATTCCTGAAGCTGTCATAGAGGTTATAAGATCATAAAGTTCTCTCAGCTTTACTCATATACCTTTTCATCATCTTCACCTGTGTTGGTTCTATAGGTATTTTGACATCTGTCCATCATGATAACAGGTATCGTATGTCCCCCTCCCCCCCCCCGCCTCCCAACAAAACATGGCATGCTTTCCTGGTTTGCCTGCTGTCCTGTTTTTAACTGGAATTTTCCCCAGCTCATGGGATGACATACTTGAGGGTAGAACCCTTTAGGGAATTTTTCTTTTGCATAGGCAATATTAGGTAGGGCATTAATGTAAAATATAACATGTGTTGTAGGCTGTCAGTCCTGTCTTTGACTTATTGTGCATTTTTGATACTAGAATGAGTGATTTTCTTCTATTTTTTTCCCCTCCTTCCCTCAGGTACTTCCCAGGCAGTTAGTGGTCTATCAGTACCATATAGCCAAAGATGTAGAAAGCAGTTTGCAATGCCATTTGTACACATATTTGTGACTTAAAAGCAGAACTTCATGTACTCATATTAGCTTTTGACATACTTAGATATTAAAAATTATTTTATATGCTGCTGAAAATATTAAAAAGTATGTAAAAATACTTGGAGTCATGTTTCTGTGTCTAAAAGTTTTCATGTATCTGAAAGTGCCCACCTTCATGACAGCTTTGATGTTTATCACATCGCCTTTGATCCCTCAATGTCACAATACAATTCTGATCCTCAGCCTTGTCAATTCTTCAGCCTTCTGTGCATTGTCCAGATGGGGTAAGAATCATCCTCATTTCACTGGTTTAGTAGCTAAAAAGTTTAGTATTTGTAAGTCAAATGAGAGGGCTGTTGGAAGCAAACAGTTGAGCTTCCAGAAAATGACAAATGTGTCCTCCTCTTTGCTGGGAAAAGCATTTGTATAAGTGATCTGCCACTACAACTCCAGTGAGAGTTATAAAGGTTACTAGTAAAAGTGGCTTCTCTGGGATTCCTAAGTTTAGTCATTGCTGACAGTCATCCAAGATTTGCAATATTATCTTGCCTGATCTCAAAATTGTAATTTATCTGAGTGGACGTACTCCAAGGGGAAGATGATTTAGAAATGCACTGAATGTTGTCATTGCCTTCGCGAGTTCTTGCATAGGATCACATATGTGTGGAATGAGAGATTTCTGAATGTATGTAGGATNTTAGGAAGAATTTTTTTTACTGAAAGAGTGGTGAGGCATTGGAACAGGCTGCCCCGGGAGGTGGTGGAGTCCCCATCCCTGGAGGTGTTCAAAAAAACCTGTAGATGTGGCACTTCAGGACATGGTTTAGTAGTCATGGTGTTGTTGGGTTGATGGTTGGACTAGATGATCTCAGAGGTCTTTTCCAACCTTAATTATTCTAAGATGCTATGATCTTGTTCTACACAGCTGAAGAAGAAATGCACCATTACCTTAAATAAAGCATTCTGCTTGCGAGATGATTGTTGCAGATCTCTTAATGTCAAGATATGATCTACACCAACTTTGTGTGTGGATATCCTATAGTTCCAACAGTCTCACTTGACCATGAACCCCCACAGAAATGAGGGTGGGCAGGTTGTGACAGTCTAAAAAGTCAATAGTCTAATGGCTGGTGTTGGATCTGTGTTTATTGAATGTAACTAAGGGAGAGGTGCTCCTTTAATAGCATACATAAAAAAATGTTTGTATCTGTGCATTATTTACTGTGGCCATTAAGTTTCTGTCCTAGACTGCATAGGCTCCCATATATATGTGATGGTTGTGTATATACATACACACACACATAACATATGTTACAAAGAACTGTGTCAAACTAGAGTAGAATATTAGTAGGGTTAGACCTAATGACAGAGGCCCTCACAAGTAAAGTATACCTCCATATCATAAAGTTAATGGAGTCCTATGAAGGAAGATCTAGCCTCTCAAGCTGTAGCCCAGACAGCAATGAACTCATACTTTGCGTGGTATGCAATAGCATTGGGAAGGACATCGCAGCTCTTCTAATAGCTAGCTGCTCTAGTTTGGGTTATGGCGTCTTCAAACAGCATGACATTGGTCATGCTAGTTTATGTAAGAGTCCAGGCCATAGGATGACTTCTGCAAAACTTATTTTGGAAGGGTAGAATCTCATATTAGCATCTGAACGGCTGCATGCATCTGACAGGTAGAAGTAGACCAGCCACACAGGAAAAAAATGGAGGAAACGAGCATATATAAACCATCACATTATTATCATGCTTTTTCGCAGACTCTGGTGGTTCTTCCATCTCACTTTTTCAATTACCTTTTCCTACCACACCCAGTAGTTAATGTAGGTGACCCGTAAAGACCTCCGTGCAGTTGCTAGAGAAAGGTGATGTTTGGTGCCCTCAGTTCACTGTGACAGCTCGTCAGAAATGCAGTGGAGTGCACACAGCAGTTACTGTTTCTGATAAGTAATCAGAATGGGGAGAGTCAGTGCTGGTGATTCAGCGTTACAGTGTAGTCCCCTGTATCGCTAGTGGCAGGGTGGTTTTGCCTCTGTGATGGTAACATCAGGTTTTTAGAAGTCTTGCATGGCTGTTCTCACTAAATTACCTCATTTGTGAAAATTATTTTGTCAGATGTAGTACCAGAAAGGGATGGTACTTGATTAGATTCATCCAATTGTACCAGTTACTAGAATTTTGGTGAGCAGCAGTTCATCTGCTGTAGAAAGGTGATGACTGACAAAATCCAAATAAATAAATTTTCTTCATAGATCTTCTGCAGGAATGAAACTATGAATCATTTGTCAGTTGAGACTGGAATGAAGGAAAAGACAAACTGTACCAGGTGATTTTGCCAGACTTTACTACCGTCTTCTATGTTTAAATATACAACTTCACTTCATCTGTGCTTTTTGCTTTCCAGAATAAAGTGATTTTTTTGAGAATGAATGGAATGAATTTATTTTTGCTTTAAAGAACGTTCTTCTTTATGGGACTCTTTTTGGGGGAGAGAGTTGGATTCAATGCAATCTAATCTTCATTTCCTTTACTGTGAAAACAATGAATGATGTGGATAACCTGTTTAATAGCTGTATGAATTCACGTAGCTAACCCCTGGTCCTTGCCCATTTTGTTTGAGGTTAGTTAATCCTTTGTCTGGAGTTTGATTGAATGCTGTTTGACAAGATGAGAAGGTGATTGTGTTTATTTTATTTTGTTTGTGCAGTACCATGTGCATTGTGGTTATGAAATAAATAATAATTTAAATAGAATTTGGAAGGGATTATTTATTGTCCTCAGTTTCCTTAGATTGAGAAACATCTCCATATTACTTAAGGAAGATGTAACATCAGGATATCATGAAGATATCTGATGACTCCCATGAGGACTTAAATTAATTCCTCTGAATGCAGTGTTTATGCGTGATTTGGTGTAATATGGGTTTTATCCTGCTCTTGAATGTTTTTGGACTATCATGCAGTTGAGGGAAAACAATGGGATGTGACTTGCCATGAAATACTTTCAAGCACCGTGAATTAGGTGAAAAAGCTTGTGGAAATACAGAATTAGCATGGAAGTATGATTCTTTTCAAAGGTACACTGAGTGCTTCAATGTGTTTTTTAGAAGCAGTAATTTAGATTACTAGATTGTGTTTTTGAATCTTGTAACAATAGTCTAACTTGTTTTAGTGTTTACAGTTAACGGTAAGTATTTGAGCGCAGTCAGTAGCAGAATTTAATTGCTTTGTTCTGCTGTAAGGATTCAAAGAGAGGGTAGTACTGAAGTGGTATGTATCATGAAACATCAGTTTTGTTGTGTGGAAATTGAAGGCCAGCAAAAACTCGTAACACATTTTTGCAATAATGGGTACATGGTAATTTATATGTGCTGCTGTTGTCGTTCTTCCTCAGCAATATGTTTTTAGAAAATCTGGATGCGTTACACCTATGCGCTGCTTACCAATCTGTGTCCACCCTCTTTCTTTACATAGACTCAAGGAGGGACCCTGGGAGGTTAGCGATAAGGAGGGGCCACTCTGCCGGTGTGACAAGGTCTCCTCCCGTGTGAAGAGGGGAAGTCCCAAGCTGGGAGCTTCCTTCAGGCCTGTTTGTGGAAAACTCCTCTTACACCTACGAATTCATATTTCAAAAAAATGTTTTTCAATAAGGCATCAGTATGCACTGGGTAGATTGCTATGCTGACAAACTAATAAGAGAAAAATGGCAGTTATCCAGAACTAGATCAATAAAAAGATCCACTGTAAAATTCGGTGGTATGAATTATGAAGGAGTACACAGTGCTTAGTTAGAAATGCTATAAAATTTGTGATTACAATATCCACTGTCAGATGGAAAAGCCCAGAGAAGTTGAAAATAAAAATAGTACTTCCTAAAGTACCATCTATGAGGAGACTTCGCTATCATATTTAATAAGCCTGCTGTGGGCTTTCAGTGTTTTAAGGTAACCGATGTACCTGTCCTTTCCATCCCTTGAAGTGTATCTTATCCTTTCTGTTAGTTTAATTCTGTGCCCCATTCTGAATTGGCCCACATAGTTACTATGAATAAAGATTAAAATATCTTTTCAAGTTACTTCATCAAGTATATTGACTCCTAAGGAAGCATCAGAAGTGAGGTGCTGTTCATATTCTCACAGTGCTGTCTTTCCCATTTCCCAACTTATTTTCAGTGCACTGAAGACTACTATACATTTACATCAGTTTCTGTGGAATAACTTGATGGTCTGTAGAGATTTGTGCTGATGTAAACAAGCAAACTATGCCTACAGCCCCATGCCCTGACCGTGCTGGACATGCTAAAAACATCTTTGGAAATACACTTAAGGAGGTGAAGTATTTTTCCTAAGGTCCATATCTGCCTTCTCCCAGTATTTGTATTTTTCTGCCTTCTTGTCCAGAGACAAATGGATTCTTGTCATTGTCCATTTATGTGAAAGATCTAAATGCCTAGCAGAAAGTAAAGTTGGCGTCCTTACTGTCTTCCAGTATCCAAATGCTTGAAACCAAATCTAGCAGATCTAGTCAGACTCTTCTTGTCATCTGAACAACTGAGTGGGATTTCAGCACATTAGTCTTATTTAATTGCCACTTACATGGCAAAAAAGAATATTACGAGGTTCTCTGTGGTAGTTTGTCTTCTGTAGCAGCGGTGGCTGAAGATGAGATGCTGCGTAAGGAAGCAATGGTGGTTCACATGGTGTTTGCTCCTGAGAGTTAGAACAGGAGCAAGTGAATATCAATACATTTTTTTAAGGCATGTAGTAGAACCCAGATCACCTGAGAACTTCAGGTTTTCAGTCACATTTTGCGTTAAGTTTTTGTGCTGCATAGAACTTAAGTTATGAGGTATATCAGATCTGCCTCGTTCTCTGGCTTGCATGAAAATGAAACATGCAATGTAAGTAACGTATTCAGTGCTGGCTTGTTTACATATTCTCAGAACATTAGGAAGAAGAGCATACTTTGTGGTCTTTGGTTTTACTTTTGCTGACTTGCTAGCAGAAATTTCTGTGACAATAAAATAAATAGGTTAGAACAATCCCACAGTGGACACCAAAATTACTTCAGTGCATACTTCTGAAGGAATGAATTGTTCACAAATATGTTTTCCTGTATGGAAAGTGTTGTGACTTCACAGTTAATGTGTTCTCTGCTTCTTTCTTTGTCAAGTATATTTTATTATCTTTTTAAACTAAAAGCAATACAGCGTTGGAGTGAGATATTGATTGCCTGTTTAGCAACAACAACAACAACAACAATAATAATAATAATAATAATAATTATTATTATTTTATTTTGCTGCAGTGTGTGACAGTCACATCAGAGCTTGAGTGCCTGGGTATTTTAGGCCAAGATCATAATGAAGACTAATTTGTGATCTTCCACTGCCCTCCCCAAACACACACATACTGCCCAAAATCATACATTTGGATTTTAGAGCTTAGTTTTATTGTAGCTCTGCCTCAATATGATTTTCATATATGACTTTCCTACCAATCTTGCTTTTTGTTCATTTCCCACCTCTGTTTAGTTTCCCTGCTTTCTTCTGAATGTCCAACCTCTGAAATTGTATTTTTGTGGGAATTATATTGACCAACTGTTGCTGAGACTCCTTTAGATTTTCAAGACAATGAGTAGTTATCAGGAGTTGAAAAGTAGATGTTCAGATGTTGTTTGGAAAAACCTTCTCCCTATTTGTCCTGTGAAAATGCAACTTTCATCATGGTGGTAGATACTGAAAAATACCATGTGATAGCAAGTTAACATTTGCTATGAGGTGTTCTGGTAGAATGACTATTTTACAGCAGCTCGGTATTCACTGTCTGATTTTTGCATGGTGGAGAGAGAAGAAACTGTCTGAGAGGGAAAAATCAGCCCTGTAACATACTTTCCCTAAATGAAGGAAATCTATTCTAATTGTTTCAACATTTATCCTTTAGTGGGACACTGCTTCTGGGTATCCAGTCCAGAATTGTTTGCAGTCTCCCATGAACTGGCCAACTATTAGAAATATTTTATTAGACCATTTTCATTTATTACATGCATGTGCCTTATTCTGAGGCAACTAGTTTCAACATCAGACTTAATAACCCCATTTTGTATTTGTAATTGTCCCGGATATAAACTTTTATAAACCTTCCTGCTATTTTGTAGTACTTTGTAAAGCCTTCTGTGGTGTTTAATTGCCTATATACTCTACTTCATTAGTTGTCTAAGCAAATAATTTTGGATTTGTATTAAATAAACGGGTTTTTTCCTATTTGACTGTTTTTCTGTCCTGTGTGGTAACAGATGGGTTGCACTTAGTTCAATGAACCAGATGCAGAAAGAGCAGAATTTGCAGTAAAATACTGTTGATGTCGCATTTTTGTCCACACACAATAAATTAAGTCAACTTTCTGATTGTGTAAAGTGAGTGTTTACACTATTTCATTGTTACTGATTAAAATGTATCCACTATGCTCTGTGAAACAAGTGGCTTTCCCAGTCTGGATGTGCTTGTAGGTATAGTCTGTGCATTTCTCACTGAAGCTGTGTCAGCATAAACAGCATTTGTGTTGTGCTCCAGGCTGCCATCTCTTGCTCCTGCTTCAGTAACCATCCGTCTGTGCCTGCTCAGCTGTTTGTGGTACTGTGCAATGAACTGGATTAGGAAACGAATTCATTTTTTTCCTTGCGATACTTTTGATTAAGGATCAGTTCCCTGTTCCAGTTTATCACGTGGCCACACACATGGCTGCGCAGCCACAACTAGGGGATGGACACAAAGGAGAGAATAGAAGAAGTGGTATGAGCTGCCTAAATTGTACCACCATTGGGAGAAACTATCGACCATGTTCCACATAGCTGTAAAACATACAGTAACTTCCCTTATCCTCTCAGATTTTTGTCTTTCCTTCTTTTTAGACCATCATCTTTTTTGTTTTGTTTTGTTTTACTGGAGAAAGCATTAGTTGCAAAACCTTTGGTCATAGGAGTGATTTATCCCTCAAACTTTTGAAGTAAGTTTGGGCATTTAGAATCGTATTTTTCCTGCAACAGAGGAACTCCTGTAGAGTTCAGTTCCATAGTTTCATTCCTCTTAGCAGCTAAAAAAAGTAATACATTTTTGATCAAGAAGATGTCACTCACCAGTTGCATTTTTGCTGCTGCTACCTTGTAGACTTGCTTGGTAAATGCCTTGTATGTGAAACTGTTTTTTTTTATGAATTATTTTGGATAGTTCCTACTTTGCATCTGTTACATCTTTACTATAACTGTAGTTCCATTACTGCATATTTGACCTGATTCTGATCTCAGTTTGGTATTGTAAATAGAGAATATTTCCATAGGAACCAGTGGAATTACTGAAGTTGCAAAACATCTCTCTTCTCCCTGCCCCCCCAACTCTCATTTGCATATAGTAGGCTATTACAAGCTATAGAGTCCTTCAAAATGATCTTCATGTGCCTGTTTATGAAAACATGCAATATTACAGTATATTTGTCCAAGCAATTGCTTGATGATTGATGCAAGTCACTCCTGTAGAAGATGGTGAGTGGGCTAAGAATCTTCCTTTAATCTAAACCAGGGAACAATGAAACCCAGTATTTTAGCATGATTGAAATCTAGCTAATAAAATGGTGGGTTTCAGTGTTCCATATGGTTTCCAAGGGTCTGATAACAAACATTGCTGATAACACACAGTCTAACAGTTACTTGGTTTAATTGCAACCATTTGCAGATGGCAGAAAGGCAGCAGAAACACAGAATGATGTGAATGGTGCTCATACAGGGACAGCTTGGGGTTGGAAGTGGTGGCTGGAAAGGAGCCTGGAGCTGTAAGCAAAGCAGCTTACTCCTTGTACTTTGACTCCCGCTATGTTTCAGGGAAACAGGACTCTGGAAATGCGCAGCAGGGCATGTGAGATATACAACACTGAATTTCTCCACCCCGCTGGAGGAGATTGCAGACCTTTAAGAGCAGACCATATGAGTCAAAAGGGAAAAACAGTAGTTGGTGGAGCATCTGCTTTCTAGGGAGACAAGCTTGCTCATGCTGTACATAGAATGGTAAACAAACCCCTTGAAAAATTCATCCAAAGACTGGAGGAAGACCTGAAACAGTGGTATATAGCAATTTTATTCACAGTGCTGCTTCAGTGAAGTGACATTCTCATAAACAGCTGGCATGGCTGCTGGCTTGAAAGTGGAGAACTTTTGCATTTGTCTTACAAAATTTAGCAAGCAGGATTTCAGGAGCAACAACAAAAAAAACCCTCCACAAAACTCAACTTGGGAAATAAATCTGTGAATTGGATAGGCTATAGAAATAGTCTGCCTGGATGTGGAACTGGCTCAGTCAAGGAACTTGCATAAGGCTGAGTATTTTACCACAGATTTCTGCTCCAGAGGCCCAGGAGGGGAAAGGTTGGATTGCCCCATCAGAAATACTGCAGTCCTTGACATTAGCTTTTTTTGTGACTGATACAGTTCTGCTGAAGTTTATTTGGCTTGGTGCAGCATTGCTGGCAAATTGGATACATAACTGGGCAGAACAGAAAGATAAATTTTTGAGCATGGACTCTGAGGTAGGAGCCCTTACAAGAAACATGTTTTCTTGCCCGAAGAGGTGAAGCTTGATATTGTGTCAGCCTTTGAGAAATGGTGAAGTGGGATATGCTTCAG
Source organism: Scopus umbretta (assembly GCA_013400535.1). Taxonomy (NCBI): domain Eukaryota; kingdom Metazoa; phylum Chordata; class Aves; order Pelecaniformes; family Scopidae; genus Scopus; species Scopus umbretta. The sequence continues at coordinate 21,273 of VZTL01059850.1, forward strand.
ATGAAGAAGAGTGAAACTCTAGTGTTAAAATCCCACCCAAGGCTGCAAAATACGAAGCAGTATATACCATGAGTTCAAAATGATGTTTCAGAATATGATCCCACACCAGGCTGCATAGTGAGGAGTAGCTGACCATCCTAAGCAGTGAAGAAAGGACATCACAAAAACGTTGCTTCCATCCTGTGCAGGTTGTTTTGCTGGCCTTTGGCACTGATTTGACCATTTAGAGAGGTTCTCTTCATTCCTTGTATGTGTCATTGAGGCCCTCTGTCAAGAAAGCATGTCTGAACCTTCAGCCACTTCTGGGATCTTGCTCACCAGTTAATACGGCAGCATTGTATTGTGATATAGACTATGGGAATTTAGCAATGTAATGTTGGAAAATTTTACGAATAAAAGAGATCCTGGCTGATACAATGTGGGGTTTTTTTTTTTTGTTTTGTTAAGTTAGCAAGCAAGTCAGCATCCAAAGACCAAACGATCCAAAGCACAACTAAAGTACTGTTTTTGTACGGGGATGAGTGTGTGACTTTTTTATATGTGACTTCAGGTTTGTACAGTATTACCAGTCTGCTTTTGCATGGCAGGAAGAATATACTGCCTGGATGCCTGCCACAGCCTGTTTGCTGTACTGAGACATATACTATGTACTAAAAGGCATATACTAAGCCCTTTGAAGCAGGTGGACAGTTACCAGTAGGAAATTTATATCAAAAGGGAAGTGGGAGAAGTCTACTTAGTATTAATGTAGATAAATGAGCCCTAGAATTCAGCAGTTCCTCCTGCCTGAATTCCAAGTTCATGTATTAAGACCATCTCAGCCCATGGTGGGGATGAGCTTTCATAATGATCTCCTGCAGAAACCGAGCAAAACCAGCTGTGGAAACTGAAGACTGGAATAAGTAAATAAGCCCCTCCTATACAAATGCAGCCTCTGTAGGTTGCTGTCCTTGTCTTTCTCAGCTGCTTTTTCCTACAGTTCTCACTGAAATAAGAATATTCACACTAAAATAGAGGCACGCTGAAATAGAACTTGGGAAGTATTTTCTTAGAAGTAAAGCAGAACTAACAGTGTCTATAGTACTTCCGTAGAAGCCTCATTACACTTTTTGAATTTCACATCAAGTAACTTGGAGTCAGAGGTTCATTTGGCATTCCCATCAGACAGTGAATGCCACATCAGGGTGCAGGGTGTGGTGTCAGTATTCAATTCATTAGGCGGAACTTGGAATGGAATGAGACTTAAAGTAACTTTTATAACCAATATTCTCTAAATATCTGTTTCCCTAATATGTACCAGTAATGTTCCAAACTGAACAACTGACCTGTCCAAGTTTACTCAAAATGGATTTGTCTTTTGCAGCTGTTTCTGCCAGTGAAGGCATCGGATTTGACTCATTATTATGAGCCATCCGCCATCCATACTGCCGCAGGGTTACGTTCTAGACTTTAATCTTGCCATTCAGGCTGTTGTGGCACTTACAGGTTCCTAGCTTGCCTGACAGCTCTGCATTGCTTGTGAATAAACTTGTCCTTATTCAGAGTTATGGTTGCACCAAAAACAAGTTATATTTTAAGTCTCTCATTTCACAAATGGTGCAGCTGGCATGGCCACCAAAACAAGCAATGCGACTTGTCTACAGCAGTTTAACAGCAGTTTATCCTTCTCCGCAGGTCACCCTGTGATAATGCTGGTACAAGAATTTATCCAGCTTTGTAGTGGATTGGATCGGGAAACTAATCTGGGTCAAAATTGACTGTTTCTTTGTACCTACTCTGTATTACTGGGGCTCCATTCCCCAGTTTAATTCACTTTTCAGCCACAGAAATGTTTGTATTGGCCCAAGGGAAGAAGGCAGGAGTGAGCATCCAGTCAGGGTACACCACTTATTTTGGTGGAAATGCCAGTTTGAGGTGTTAGTTCAAATTATGCCATAACTGCTGATGAAGCGGTGGCAGCACAGAGCTTGGCTGTCTGGTAAGCACTTCTGCATTCAGTGGATCGGCAGACCAGCCTGCGGCTTTCGCAGCTGAGGGCTCGCCGTTACCTGTGTGCAGCAGCAGTGCCTACTTCAGCAACTGGTACAGCTCTGAGGGAAGACTTTTGGTGCCGTGGATTTACTGACTGCACCACTTATGTTTTGATTGGTGTGGGAGAACTGGGAGGACTTCAGCTTAGCTTTTGTCTGGTCCCAGGGATTGAACTAGATGTTAGAGTGCATTAGGTGCTGTTCTGGAGCACATATTCCAATTTCCTTTCATCCCAAAGGGTGGTTCAGGATTGCTGCATGGTGTGAACCAAAGCACAGTGGATGATCAGGATGACTGGGAGAATAGTTTTGAAAATCTGCATCTGATCTGAACAAAAATGCCAGTGTAAATATATCAAGGGTGACTCGGCTCTGCCTATACATGCTGCAGTCAGCTCGTAGCACTGACTCTGGTATTGATGGGATTTCACTTGTACATGACTTGTTCTTTCATATCACATTTCAAAACTTGTTCTGGTGACAGTTCTGCAGCTTAGTCCTGAACGAAGCGTGTCCCGCTGCTGCTCTCCAAGCTCTGAGACTGATGCACTCGCTCTGTGTTGGTGGTAGCAGTCAGAAAGAGAAATAAGATTCTCTTTTTCATTTCATCATAAGATTTCATTACCCATCTCTGCCTTGGCTGTAGTCCATGAAAATTGAGCTAAGTATGGCACCATGAAGTCTAAGTCAAATAAAAACTCTTTTTACTGGGCTGTTCTTGGTGTGCACATGTGCTCTGATGAAATTTAGTACTCAGAGGGAAATTTCTTATTCCAGACTGACTGGATCTTCAGCCAAAAAGAAGGAAGCGTAAAGACAGTTTTTGAAAGAGTTGCATGTGGTGTATAATGGAAAATATTGGATCTACATAACCTAGGAAGCACCAAAGAAAGAAACCTGGATGTAAGAATTTAGGCAGGAAACAATCCTATTGGATTCCACTTGGGCAAACAGTTGACTATTGAAAAAAGTAATTCTGCAGGAAGCAGCCAGCCAAGCTTGAATTGTGAGGTGAAAACAAAAAACCCAAACAATTTCTGGCCTGAATCAACCGAACTGTGTTTGAAAGATGAACTTTACAAACTGTTTTCATTCTTGTTTGAAGGTATTAGTAGCAATGGCTATACTGGAGCTTCTTGTTTTGACAGAGTCAGGCAAATCGATTGCACATCAGTAGGAAGACAGATGAACCCACTATCCCATGTGCTTTACTTGTATTTGGTTGTTTTACCTCTACTTTTCTCCTACTATTGCTTTTTCTTAGATTAAGCTCTTGGACAGGCCTTGATTCTGAGCTGGGTGTTACTGCAGTATGAATAACTGCAGAGAAATTTTTTATCTTAGCACGGCTGAAAAGTTTTTTATTTCACTAACTAGGACTCAAAGTGTATTTATGGAAATAATTTTGCCATGTGGCTACAATCTGTAGTAAATTCAAGTGCTTTTATAACAAAGCCCTTAATTTTGAAGGGATTTCAGTCCTTCTGATTATACATAACTGTTTGCATTTCTGGATCAAAGATAAAGAATTAAGTCTTTTCTTTTTCTTTTTTTAAAGAAATAAATGCTGACTCTTCCTTCCCCTCCTGTTCTGGAGCTAAAACAGCTTGGCAGCAGTGTTTGAACACGGTTCCAGTTAAACCAGTTTTGGAACATACTTTGGCAGGCCAGAATGGAGTAAGGCCAAAGTACATTAGAGCTAAGTTTTAAAACCTAATTCTAAGCTGAAATTGTAGCTGTAGTGAGAGCGAGCAATACAAAACTCAAATACAATGTTTGTCTCTTCCCTCACCTCCTTTTTTCTTCTTTCTCCAGTTAGTCAAACTGTGCTGGGCTGCCAGGCGCTGTGCTCAAACTTCCCATGAATCTTACAGCTCTTCTGCCTAAGCCTCAGTCAGTGTGGATAGGAAATTACATAGTTAACTAGTTCTTTGAGAATTAGCTTACTTTTAAATCAGATTATCATTAGATAAAATTTCACTTACCTTAAAAATTAAGTTGTGTGGAGCCTATAGCACTAGACATAACCGATCTGTTTCTTTGCTGTGTCATTTCTTGCAAAACAGTTGAATCAAAGGCTGTTTCCATCTCCCTTGATACCTTCCAGTGTTGTACAAACACAGCTACTTTCAACTGCTTTAGTTTATCTGCTGTTGACTTTAGAAGTACAATTTGCAATATGGAAGGGTGGCTGCAGGATAATATTTTTAAAGTTTGTATAAAAGTGATTGTGCATCGTTTTTTCCCACAGTGAAAATGTCTAGACTTTTCTGAACCTTTGTAAAGCTGTTATCCAGACAAATTAGTTCCATGAATTTGAGCCACATCAACCTCAAGAATTATCCAAATAAATGGGGTCAGCAAGTCATTTTACTCTTAGCTATAATACAAAACACTACTCGTAATCTGAAAAGCTGACAGATGCGAAAAGAAAGAAAATTGCTCATCAGCTACAGCCCAACTTTTTTCTTTTCTTTTTCTTTTAATAGGAAGATTTTCAGTTCATCTGAGTGTTAAGATATTTCCCAGCAGAGTTGGGAAATATCTTTATTTTCTGTTGCATAATAATTTGGGCTGTCTCTGGGCATTGATAGGTTATATTAAGCATAGATGTCACGAGGAATAATTTGTGGCTAACATTTAATGCCAAGCCTAAGAGTGAGAGTCCATGTATATAATATAACCCAGTTATATTTTTAGGGAGATGTGCAATTCATTTGGGGAAGGGGGTGTGTGTCATACTCCAAACTGTCAGTAGCTTCTCTTTGACTTTTATACTTTTCAGTTGTTCAGTTTCAGAATTCATACCAATGCCAAAAATTAACTCCTCCATATCCATGGCTTCTCATCCGGTTTTGATTGCGCTTTCCAAATAGCCTTTATTCCAGCATGTCCTTGTTACTTGTGCTTTCTTTGTATGCCATATACTCAGTTTGATAAACTTTGAACAAAGAAATCCTCTGAACACTACTCACGCTCACTTAAGAGTCCATCTCCTCTCTTTTACGCAAGCTTCTCCAAATATGCCTTGTTTTAGTTCCAGGCAGTTAAGACTGGGAATATTATTTTGTTAGGTCTTTTGTCCTTTGTGGAAGAAAGGAGAGAAAAAAAAGTAGTATGAATAAATTGAGTTAAGCTAAGTTTACAAAGAGCCAGTCTCATAGTTTTAACAATTTCCCCAGCTGAATGATACTTGCATGCTCTGTTTGTGTGTTTTCTCTGAAGAGAATCTGTTAGCAGAACACAACTTCAGTCACATGAAATAGCTTTCTGAGGAGTTTGGTTTTTTCAGAGTCTGCATTATAGAGCTTCAGGAACAGGTAGAATGAAATTAACTCTTGAAGGAGTCATGGCTTTGTCATCACATCACTGATCCCAGTGTGTATTTCATGGTGATAGGCATGAAATGGTAGAGTAGCTGTCTCTGCTTTCTCAGAGGCATTTTCTGCCTGTTTGGATGATTTATGTCTAGGTCATGACAAAACTTCTAATGTCACACACTCACACAGCTATCACAGCAGAGAGCAAAGTTATACTTAAAAGAATAAATAATGGGGTCTTTATTCTGAAGGAGTAGCTGTCTTTGATCTGTTTGATCTCTGGGCTCAGTAGTTCTACTGCATTTTTCTTCTTTTCTCATGTTTTGGCTTAATAGCTATCACCAACTTCGTATGAAACATTGCAGTCTGGTGCTGAGCCCACTGATGTCCTTCAAGAGTAAACCCATTTTTTCTGCTCTGGACAATTCATCCATTTGCTGTTGCCTGCCCTAAACATCCTTTTAGAAGGATTAGAAATATTCCTGACTGTTGCATAGCTGTCTGCAGTTTGTGGTGGGTTTTGTAATTCCCAACAGAAAAACTCTCTTTTTAAGGTCAGTTTTGAAGATGATGAATCAGTTCTAATGCTTTGGAGATTTTTTTTTTTCCCTTTAATTTCTCTTTACGATTTTAGGGAATTTCGGAGTAAGTGAAATATGTTCAGCTGTAGCCTTGTGAAGTCTTAGCCTTCCTGCTTAGAACGTTACCTAGCTGTATTTGACATGTAGAATAAGCTGCCGTGAAAAAATCAGAAGAAATACTTATTTATGCTGTATGGCTACAAGCAGACCACTTTTCTTTTTCAGACTGTTACTCTCAGGGTTTTCAAAGATTTCTTTCAACATCTTGTCAGCAAGAGACTGTAGTCTGTCACCATCCAGTTCGTCTTTAAGGATAATCAGAGTGAATTAGGGTGACTACTAGCGCTACTGGAGAGTTACACATGAGGAGGTAGAACCTCTACCGTCATTCGGAGGTAATGTAAATGCAAATGTTTTTGTACACAACAGGCAGTCTTCTATGGCAGGTTTCTATAAGTATCTACACTGCTATAGCAGAGTATCAGGTTTCATTGATTTTGTGCGTGCAGAGTTTGGAACTAGAGAGGAGGTTTGTCTTTAGGCAAATCCCTGCCTAAATCGGAAGATGCCAGTTAATTCCAGGTGGGTCATATGGCATATCTTCAAGGTTGATTTTTACCTTTTGTTTTAGCAGGAAATTCTGCTGTGCATGTAATGGTAGATTTTTAAAACTGTATTTGGCTAGCACCAAAAGACATGTCTAATTTGTACACCACAGTTTGTTACTTTAATTAGAGCTTGTTATTTGTATTTTAGGTATACCAGATTGATAGCATTTGAGAAGGATATTTATCAAAGCTGTTTATCAGTTATCTCAGACCAAATAACCTGAAAAAAACATGCTGGTTTTAATGCATGAAGCATGGACTAGTAATTGCTGCATTTTTCTGCTCTTTTTTCCCTCTCTCTACTGAGATATGGATAGATAATGTTTTAGGCAATTCAATACCAGACATTGAACTCTGCATGCTTTGTTTGAGAAGCCTATATAAAGTTTGTGAAACTGGAGGTATTTAGGTGCTTTGACCTATCATTTCTAGACTTCAGTGGAGAAATGCTGAAGTACAACAGTGATTTTCCTTCTGTTACCATCAAAGGATTTCTAAATTATTTTTCTTTTTATCATTAGAATTCTGTTAGATTTTTTTGGAACCAGGACAAAGTATTCTTAACATAAAACTAGCAGTAATTTAAAATGTGTAAAAGAACGTTTTCATAGTGGAGCAATTACTGTATCTCAGAAGTTTCCTGACTGAGGAATTGCTCTACTTTCATTCATCTAGTACAGTGCTCTAGGTTAAAATAGAAAACAACAAAAAAACCTCTTTAAAATTTCTTCTGAGGTAAGTTTTATTTTTGAAATGAATACTTACAATTGATAACTTAAATATAATGTGTATGTGATGTTCCAATCTACTGAGGAAAATATTAACATTTTAAATTTGCTTTACTCAAGCAAATTTTCAAATTTATTTAAGATGTTCATAGGATTGTTTTAACCTGTACTGGAACAGATGGAGCTCTACTGCTTTTTGAAGAACACTCATCATATCAGACCACCATTCTTCTCTGGATTTATCACATAATCAGCACAATTGCAGTTAAACAGGACAGTCAATCATGATGTGTTCCCTGGCATCTCCCAGTACCTGTCAAATATCACGTATTGCAAAATTGCAGTGACGTTTTGTCTGGGTCTCATATTACCAACAATGCATCCAGTTCACTTTCCATGTTACAAGATAGACTCTGGCACCGACTGGTAATGTGTCTGAAAGTTACTATTGGCATGTAATACTGTTTTCACACTACTTCTGAAAAACAAGCTTAATATTTAGATGGCTATGCATGATACTTCAGTGCTAGAAGAACTATGTTTTCATAAGAGGCTATAGTTAAAGGGAAGGATATTTGGATAAAAAGATGTCCAGGCCACTCTAGTGGGTTCATAAAAGATTTAAAGACGAGACTCCTGTTATTTGCATGTAATAATTGAAGTAGGCAGAAAAGAAAAGCAATTTGAACTTAGCACGTATGTGAAACGTGAAAAAAAGGCCAAGAATAAAGGGAAATAAAAGAAAGTAACTGGAAGTTATGGGAGTTTGAGCACAGGGAACATTTGGTTCTGCTTTAGCCTCTTCAACTGCTGGAAACTGGCGTTCTGCATGAGAAATACACGTGCACTGCTGGCTGCGTTTCTAGGGTCAAAAATAAAGGAGCAGTAGTTTGACAACTGCATGCCAAAGTGGCATTTTCTGAAGGCCAATAAAGCAATGCATAGGTAAAAAAGGATCTTGGCCAAGGTATGCTTGCTGACAAGTTGGTTATCATTTAAACTAGCTAAGAATTTTTATGGATTCGGCATGCAGGATTTTACACCATTTATGTAAATATTATATAACAAAATTCACTCTATGAGCATCTGTTGCTAGTGTAGAACAATTAAAGCTTCATGTTTTAATAGTGTTTCTATGAGGAATGTTTAATTACTCTTTGTGCCAAAAATTTCTTGCATAATGAAAACAAATACAGTTTACAACTGGTACTAACCTATTAATCAGATTCAACAAGAATCAGTGAGTTGGTGAAATATTCCATCTAGTACTAGTAAGGGAAGTGTTGGCATTTCAGAATCAGAAGTCATTTCTATGGTATTTTGCCACTCGGTATTTTATGCAAAAGAGGCTATGCGTGTTCTAGTTACTCTCTTAAACAAGAAGGTATCAAATGTCAGAAGCTTTTTTCAAACAGTTGGTAAAATGAGATGTCTTTCCTGGCTGTAATTTCCCACGAGGTTACCCTAGATCATCACTGCATTTCAACTAGCAGCCTGTTTTCTGGATTTGGCCTTTGGGATAGTGAACCTGTCCTGGCCACCTTTTTCTTCTGGGGCAAGTAAGGAATGGTTTGTGGCCAGATCCTGCCTCTGCACAGACAGGCACTTTGAACTTAAGTTGCTGCCATTGCCTCCAGAGCTCATGAGAAAGTGAAGGAGGAGGACAGTTTTATTCCAAAATTGTGATCCAACCATAACAATGAAGGCTGGGCTACCCAGAAATAAGCTATCCTTTTGCATAGCAGGCACTGAGAAGCAATCCAAGAAATACTGTAGTACACACACAGTATGTGGAAGGATATCTCTTTGGTGATAACTAGTCTGGTTATTTGCGGTGTCTGGGCTTTTGGGGGCCTGCCTTGTGCATTTGGGGTGGTTATTTAAGCAAATAGAATTGGCTGTATTAGGATCTAGTGTTTTATGGGATTTTCCCCACAACTTATTCAAAGCATGGCTAGAGATGAGGCTAATTTTTGTGTACATTTAGAAAAAGTGGTTGATTTAGGAACAAATATGGGAAGAAGTAGCTTGTTTCACTAAATTAATGGATGACAGAAGAAAGATGTGAACATGCAGTTAAAGAACAGATATGAGATAATTTGGTAAATAATGTGCTTGATGCTCTCTTTGCTATTGTTCAATCCATAATAGAGGATGTTTGAGTGAATTCATCATTACCTGTGTGACACCCCCTGACCTTCTCAGTCAGAAGTTGAGCATGCCGTTCAGGATCATTGGATGTGGCAAGGGAAGAAGGTGACTGAGGGGAGGAGGTGGTATAAAATGTTTATCGAGATGTTCTGTGTTCACTGAAGATAGAATTAAAAGTTATAAATTTATGGGGCTTTCTGTTGCCACAACAGAGTGAAATTGGAAAACTGGATTTCACCTGATCTTCATATGGGGGAAGTGATGGGCTGTCCCTGCCACTTTCCAGTTCGTATGTGATCTAAGTTATCCTGAAAACTCATTTGAGAGTAATTTATTATAACTAGTGTATTGGTTGGCTCTGCAAGTATTTTACTGCAAGCAACATTTATGTGCTTTGTTCCTCTGTGCCATTTGGTAGCCAGTGAAGTAGCTTCATAGGTACAATAAATGCAATTTAATGCTCAGATGACTTCTGATTTTTTTGAGCAGAACAGCCTCCCGGAAAAACTGCGGAACTGCTAGCTTTTCCAATACCCTCCAGACAATTTATATTGAAGATAAATTTGCAAGTAAAGAGCCATCATGCTGTCTGACTGGGACTAGAGATATACACGTGCACACACACAAGTTGGGCTTTGTCTGGGATGATTGCGTTACTCCATATGTCATTTATTATTTTCAGAATATTCATCACATTACGAACCTATGCTTGTGCCGTCTTAAATTTTTTTTTTAAGGTCTGCTGAAATGAGTCTCTTGCTATTGCTAAACTTGTTCTAGATTTATACCAAGAGAAGATGCTGAACAGAGCCTTGCTGTCTATTATGTGTCAAAATGGAGCACTTCAGCCTGTGCAAGTGTAAGCTCTCTGGAAAGACGCAGTGCATGGTTATGCTAACATAGGGTCACTTCCCATAGCTGTTGCTTGGCCACTTGGAAATCTGTGATCAAGATCCCAGTGTGTGACTAGCAAGGTCAATGTTGGTTTTTGCTGTGTTTTGAAGTCTTGGTTGTGTTTTACGCCTGAGACGCTACACGCAGTCAAGCTGTTTATTGACTTGCTTAAAAAATACCAAGAAATTTGAAAACCTTTTCAGAAAATTACGCAGCTGAAGGTTATAATGTTCTTCAAGCTCTGTTCCTGATGCATTACATGTAATGGTGCTATTTAAAGCCAAGAATGAAAAGGGAACTCTCTGGCATTAGTTGCCTCAGTTATAAATAATACTAGATGTTAGGAATTATATGATCTTGACATGGACAGTGTATATTCAGAACGTCTGGCTGGAGTGTCTACATTTAATGTCAAAGGGTAATGCTCTGTAACAGGGTTGCTATAGTGACTTTGAGGTGACTTATTTTGGGGATTTCATATTTGAAAGAAGTGGTGTGTGATTCTACAGGGTGCAGAAAGTACCCCCAAGGAATGCGGGGCAGTCTTAACACCACTAACTTCGGAACAGAGAATGTTGTTTAACACTTCTAGGATTAAGCCTTGCAGATGGAGCTTATTCATATCATGTGAACTAACTATTCCTGTTTGTGTTGTTTTGCATTGTTCCGATATATAAGCCTACAATAAATCACAGCATTGCACTTAGCACATTGGTTCTGGCTGGTGTGAGTGATGCCTGCCAGTGGTGTTGGGCACATCACAGTTCCCTTTTCACACAGAATGGAAGCAAAATACTTCTCTGATTTAATATTTAAAGTCCAGTACAGACCCAGCGATGGATCGTACTTTGAATATTTCACCATTATTTCAAAGCAATATTTGGTTGCAAAGGGAATTTGTCAAAACCTTTATGTAAGAACCTCTTAAATTAATTTGTATTGCCTTTGACTTAAGATAAATGAAATATGGAATATAAGCAATGTGTGAATCTAATTCTTGGCTTTCTGTAAGCAAGAGAAGGCAAACTTGGCTTTTAAAAACTGTTATAATTGGCAGATAATTAACACATACTTCATTTTAAATGTTCCATTCTGAGAAGGCTGTGACACCTTGATTAGGTGACCTAGTTCTTTTTTTTGTAATCCCTTTAAGATGGCACCTTTTCCATGTACCATAAGAAGACATATAGAAACAAGTAAGATCTTCCCTTCCCTTCCCTTCCC
>VZTL01059853.1:0-21723 GCA_013400535.1 Scopus umbretta
AACTGAAGAGAAAAGGGAAAAGATAGGTCATCTATCCTCTGTGAAACACTGTCTTTTTAGCAGAAAGGTCTTGTCTTAAAAAAGCCTGATGCTAGTTACCATGTTCCGTGAAACCTTTATGCAAAGCGTTCTGCACAAAGATATAGAATACGGACTTCATTGTTTTGGGATTCATCTGATCTCTCTTCAAGTTAGGTGTCTTGTCTGTATTTGCCATCTCTGCTCCTTCAGAAAGAGTGATATTGGCACCTCAGGAAATAATTCAGTGCACCTATCTTCTCTAAATGGTGTTACCTGTGTCTTTCCACTGAAAACAGAAGTTGTTTGGACAATTAACTTAGTCAAGGTGCTAATCTTTTATGGCTTGGGTTAGGTCAGCTGAATCCTGCACCAAAAGAGTCATTGTGGTAGCTCTTACAGAGTGTGTGGGACAAGAGAGGGTTGTATGTCCAAGCAGGAATTCACAAAACTATTTACTTACTATGAGATTATTATTTGTCAACATGCACTGAAAAGTCAGGAAGTCACCCTGAATGAAATCCTACTGGGGGAATTAAACCTACGATGTCTCACTTAGTAAAAGCCTCTGTCTTATTTATTATAGAAATAGAAAATGAATACCACAAAACACTGCTGGAAAATCCCAAAATAATTAATGCAGATGTAAGTTGCCTGGGCATGTCAGTTAAAACTTTAAATCCTGCATACTTGATTCAAAAGACAATTTAAATCTCACAAAACTACTATGGTCAATAAATTCTCCATTAAAACAGAAGCGTGCTCATACAAATTATCTAGTCCATGGACTAGAACTTTTGTCAGCAGTGACTCCTTGTGCTCCCTGGTCTTTGTGAATGAAATGCATATCCCTGACATGAAGCATTGAGTTCACACCATACCCAGATTTTTTATGAGGTCTGTACTCTTTCAATATTGATGAAGAAGAGTCTGTAAACAGTATTCAAAGTCCCAGTCTGAGATCTGATAGGATGGAATTCTGCCATGGATTAACACAGAAATAATAGTTAAGTCTGAACAGATCACTTAACTCCCTTTCCTGGTCAACAGCAAGAAAAACTCATAGGGAGGGTCATCTCATCCTGAAAAGGCACATAAAATAAACTGGGAAAGCCTTTCTACAAAGGATATGAGGGTACGTATTTAGGTAGAGATGAGTACAATTTTTGTTAGCCTAATGTCAGGCAAGATGAACACAACACTTCTCTTTTCAGGACAGTAAAATATAACCCTTGCAAAGCAACCACCTGATCAGGCAGCTGGAAGTTGTTGTGCAGGAATACCATGTCTGACTCTTTATTTCAAGTTTTAACATGCAAAATTATTTCTAAGAAGCTTAATTAAAAGAGGATTAAAATTTTTGGCTAATATTTGCAGATGTTACCATATTGCCCCACTTCCATAAACATACACCTCTGCTTGCTTCACCTTTTGTTGTTTGAGAATTATTTTTAGTTCAATTGTTCTTAGAAATTCTTCACACTGTTTAGTGCTAAGCTGCAGCAGCTCAGGAAGGACGACAATGAAAGATCTACAACATGGATTTCTTGAAGCTCCAGTTTTCTTTTAGAGACTGTTATAAGACTGTTGGATTGGTTTTCAAGCCAGGCTTCAAAAGAGTAATCCAGTAACAAAACTGCTTAAGATTTAATTGTTAAATGGAGCAGTTACTTCATAGTGTGAATGTCTCAAGTTCAGCCTTCAAGTATTTGAGCTTGAAATGCATTGCACCAACAAATGGCCTCACAATTTAATGTAAGCAAACCCTTTTACTAGCATAATTTTTTCTGTATTCACCATGAGGGAAAGAAAAAGGGAAGTATGGGGTCAGTTCTCCCTCCTCTATGTCTCAGATATTGTTTATTCTGCAATGCATTATTTGTTTTAGCTTGGTATTTCTTTTTAAAATGTCTTTACTAGACTAGAGTGCTACAAATTTAAGTCTCACAGGGAAACTTTAGCAAGTTATGAATAACCAGGGAGTGGGATTTCAATGTAATTCAGGAATGAGAACTAAGCAGAGAGAAGAATATTCAACCTTTTCATGGAAGGATTGAGTATTCTTTTCAAAGTCATATATCAAAAAGCCACATACAATGGAAACATTCTCTCTCCCTAGAACATAAAAGAAGAGGGAACTGCCTGTTATGTGTTCTGAAATGATCCCTTTTCATTACAACTTCAGAATTTTTCTCTCTGGGGATCGCTGACTTCAAACCATGAAGAAAGGGAGAAACGACATCATACTATTTCCATTAAAAGCAGCCATGCGTAACCTATATTTTTTCCTTCCCTCTTTTTTCCCCATTTCACAATAATATTTGCATTCCAAAAAACTTATTCTCTTTTTTTTTGATGCACTGAGGTTAAGCAAATGAGGTTGCTGCCGACAGTGTTGTTCATACCACTTGCGTCTGCCTTCTTTTAAGCCAGCAGTAGAAAAACTGCTACGTCTGTGTGAAATTCATTAGAAAACAAAACATTCCGTCTTTCTTCATTTGGCCTGATCCTTCTTGTTTACCATAATTAAGTTATAAGAAAACCATCTTACACAATAGGAATACAAAATTCTCTGAGTCTTGTAAATGCATGAACTAGAATTGACTTAATTTTTTTTTTTTAATGATCCCATGTACAGTATATTCAGAAAACTCTTGTATACAAACAATTAGCAAAGAAATAAGAATAAATTATTTGGGGACAGTAGAAGAAATCTGGAGAAAAAGGAATAAGTATGATGAGGCAAAGGTTTCACCTGACTTTTAATATAGTAAAGAAAAATCAAATTAATAAGAAACAGTCAGTATGACACAAGGAATATAAAAAGAAAAAGCAACATAGTCCCAGAGAAGAATTTTTCCAGGTCTAATGAGACTGAAGCAACAAGCTAACTGCACGTTTCAATATTAGAAATATAAGATTACTGTAGGAAGAGTTAAGAGAAGAGAGAGAAACAATGAATGTGAGACATAAATAATAAATGAAAGAGAACACAACACTCATCATTCATATATTGTTCTTTGGATGTTCAAAGCAGTGTACAGACATTATCGATTAACTCCTGTATAATATCTGTTTGAGGCAGGTAGGTTTTTAATCCCTTTTTTATAAATCAGAAAACTAAAACAGAGATGTAAAATGGCTTGACTAGGGACCACATAATAAGTTAAGACCACTATAGTCTCATTCATGTGTTTATTCCCCCAGATGATAATGCAGCACTAATCAAAAGATCTGTCTAAAGCATCCTATATAATGCAGATTTTCTATATTTACAGTCAAATCACAGCAATTAGAGATGTCATGATTCTTTATGAATTTCGGAAATATGAGCTATCAGGAAAAAAAAGATAATGGTATAAATTATTAAAAAGTAAGAAAAAAGTTATCTTAAAGGTTTCATATTTTGTAAATAAAAGGCAATGGGAAGAGATTCAGATGGTAGTGTCTGGAGGCCTGAAACTGCTTCTCAAAGCATATTTTACCAGTCTTGTTACTGCAGTTACTTAAGCCAAGACCACTCCAGTTCTATGCACCCTGACAAGATTGTGCTAATAGCATCTAAAGCAATTCACAGATTACAAGCAAAACTAGCCAATGTATTTAACATTTGCATGTTGATGCAAATCCATAACGTTTGATGTAACTTGCTGTAAGCTTCAAATCACTGACCTTTGCGACATCCACGTGATACTTGCATTTTTGCAGCCACACAGAGTTAACAAGACTCCATGAAAGTGAGCTGTATACATAACTAGAATTGCTGGTGAATATCAGGAAAAACTGTTTTGAGGTCATTAGAAAAAGTTGTCTTCTCCTGAAGTGAAAACTATAAGTCTTGCTATGGGATTTGAAATTAAAAGGCACTCTAAAGACGTTCATTGTTACTATCAGGATAAAGAAAATGGCACTTGGCTGAATACAAATACAATATGGTTGAACAGGATATATGATTGCTATTGTCTCATATTGTTTGCTAGAGTAATGACACAGTATAGCAGTGCTAAATATATATTGTTTTTTCTGGAATTTAGGAACATAACATTGGATACTGAAAGCACTTCTGTTTCTTTCTGGTGCTTTCAAAGGCTAAGGCATGAATATATTTATTTCTTTGTCCTTGATCCATTCTCACATCTATATTGGTTTTCAAAATGTTTTCAAAAATGTTTGCTGAATAGCTATGGGAAGTGATGTGAACATCCGGTATGTTCCAAGTGATGTTAGATTCTTTCTTTTATGAAAGTTGTGTTCTGTATTATTCCCAGCCTTTAAGTGGTTTATGATCTTTTCCCACTGCAAGTCATCTGCAAAATTGATTAATATGCTTTCTTCCAATCATTCCTGAAACTATTGCACACAGAAAACCCCCAGAAGGCACCTTCTCTCAATTAGCACTGGAGGTTTTTTGAAGGCATTTCTCTGCATTCCCATACTATAGATTATGACATGAAACAATTGAGATTAGGATCAGAGTCTGAACAAGCAGGAAGGACATATGTTCTTAGGAGGAAAGATCTCACACACAGAGATATTTTCAGTAAATGGCAGATTATAAAAGCTCAGCAAAAGCCTGGGCTTTAAATTGGCTTATTTTAAATACTGTTCATTCCTCTGCCACTTTTAAACAACATTTGGTCCTCGTGAAAAAGGAAAACTGAGAGCATGAGACCCAGTCAGTCCTAGAAAAAGCCTGGAAGAGGCATCTCTTACTCATATGGAAGCTTTTGCCAGATCCCCATGCACAGTGTTGCCAGCTTTCATCATGTTTTCCTGAGCAACTAAGTTGACTTGATCTTGATTCAGATCTCGGACAATTCTAAGGTGACCAAGAAGAGCCCTTTCTGATGGATCATCCTCTTCCCTTCTGTCTTCAGAGAAAGAACAACCCAGGAATGGGCAGAGAGGCAGAAGAGGGCAGAAAGTTTTTCCTGAGGGAAGGCAATTCTGGCCATCATGCTTCTGCTCATTCAAATTGTCTTTTCTCCTTGCATGAGGAAGGATGGTGGTAGAAGAGGCATTTGAGGATGCCACCTAGCCACAGGCCTCTCCTTCCCAGGGCTGGGGAGGAAGCAGTGTGATGAAATAAAGGCTGGATTCCCTCAAACTCAGGCTGCACAGTGATGTTTGACCCTTTTGAGGTCTGCCAATGCATGGAAGAAGGAGTCTTATCCTTGTTCTGGAATCCCGGCTTTATGGAGAGTCCCATCCTTTCTTGGGTATAGAACACTGGGATGAGAAGAAAAGTGCATGTCCGCATCACTGTGGTGGTTCTTATCTTTTTTGCATGGTTTTGCATAGTGCCATGGTCGAAGACAGGTTTCAAGGCAGCAGCTGAGCTCCTCATGCCCAAAGTTAGGCACCAACAGTTTATTTTCATAAAAAAGTAATCAATATTAGTCATGATTAATAAATATAATGAAGAGTCCTATTAGATAAATTTTTAACAGTATATAATTTTTAACTTGATGCCAACATAAAAGTAGGCATGGATGTAGACAATAAGGTAGATTATTTTGATAGTGCAGAGTAGCACAAATTAGTTAGAAAGACAGCCTCAGTGTTTAGATATCAAAAATATCTGTTTAGTCACATAACAGATACCTTGATTTTGGGGCCCATGTTGCCTTCTTATTATCTACTTAAATCAGGCACAAACTTACTGAAATACAAGTGTGATGATATTAGAAATTAGGGCTGATATTTTGAGAGTTAGACCTATAAAACCAGCTTTTTTATTAATCAAAAATTCAAAAAAGAATCCCTTTAGTCTCACAAAGCCAGTAGCTTCTCAGTGATGCACCTTTGTCCAATAAAAAAAAAATAGCTATGCAAGCTGCCAGATGCATTTGAACATTCATTATTTCCATGGTCAATAACATAAGAGTTGCATGACAACAGAAGTAGCAAAGACATTTAACTCTCTCGCATCATTAGGAAAGAGTACTTGCCTAATCCCACTAGGTTAAATGTAAATGTTACTGTTTAAAATCACAGCTAGTCCTGACCAAAGCTGTAAGGGAGTGGAACCAGCCAAGAGAATGCAGTGAGAAATCTATTTTAACACTTTCTTGTCACTTGGAGGATTTTCTATTTTCTACATAAAATCTATGTTAACATGTATTTTCAAGGTTTTAATAAAAAAAATTACAGTGTTTGCACTGCCTTCATAAAATGATATTAGTTCACCTGACATTTTTGCATGAACTCCAAGCACAGTGACCTTCTTTATAAGCTAAACATATCAATTTTTAGAATATGTTCAAATTAACGTAAAACTAAAAAAGTGATCAGATGAAAATGTTTGTCTCTTACAATAATACCAGTAAACTGTATGCTTAACCGCTTAATTCTCTTTCAACTTGAATTCAAAGGAAACTACTGATCTGATCCAAGTTTTTTTTCATACTTAGAGAAGAAAGCTATCTTAAGACAAAGAAAATACTTTAATTCTGTGGTCTGATCCTATATTGTCTGGAGATCTGAAAATATCATTCTAACATTTCCCCTGAAAGGGATTCATTCATACAGAAAACCAAAAGGAAAGGAAGTGGGAAGGTTGTTGGGCAATGCTTATTTTTTGCGAACCTACAAGCTCAGGCTAGCGTTGGCTTATTGGGTCAGATGATACTTCATCACATGAAGAAACATCTTTAAGAAATTAGGAACATCCTAGTGGCTTAGTATGAGCATTCCATTTATATTTGAATGAATTAAACAATGCGTTTTCTTGAGAGGCAAAAGGAAACTTCCCCCCCCACACTCTTCTGATGTTTAATTTTAAAGTTTTCCAGCCACATGTGGTTGATGTGCTTAGGGCTGCTGGAGCAATGAAACCAAGAATAAGAATTTAGCACTATAATTTCATGAACATTAGGAGATATAAGAGCCCATTGTTAAGAAGTATTGATTGACGCAGAAATCAATCTCTTGAATATACTCATCTACTAGTTAAAAAGAGTATGATTTAATTGATTACAGCAGCCTTCATTATGTCATGGCTTAGAAGTGGAGATGGCAATTATTGTATAAACAGACAGAAGGTAGCGTTCAAAAGATAGAGTTATAATAGCATATAGAAAAATAAAACCCAAATTTTATTGTATATACATTTACTACTGCCTGGAAGAACAGAAATACAATATTATTAAGACAACATTTTCTCCTGGAAGTAGGAAAGGTGAACAGCATATTTGAGGACAGCCACGAACTAGGGATATTGATGTCTGAGAAGTTTGGGAGTGTGAAAATAAAAGGAAGTTAGAAATAAAGAGCTAATTCCCATGCTTCTACAAGATAAGGGACCAGTAGCAGGAAAGGGAAGGCATAGGCATAGGACTGCTTGAGATCACACCAATATGTTTATCTGATTTTTTCCTACTCCTGGGACTTACTGAAAATCCAGGAAAGAATTGAAAAATGTAGATTTTTTTTGGTAGCCTCCTTTTCAAAGTGGAAATCTTTCTTCAAATTCTAAGGATCTTCTTCTGACTCTTCAGCTGGGAAAAATTCACAGAAAGCTCTGGAAAAGTTTTCCACTTTTTTAATTTTAGCTTGTAGGTTTTTCACAGAAGTTGACCCATATGAATGATAAAAAAGGTAAATTTGGGGGTAAGAGAACTGAATTATACTTAGGCTAAAGGTTGAATATAGAGTGAGTCAAAAGGGAATTAAAAGAATTAGCACTTGATTTTAATTCTGCGGGCAGAGGGATAGTAAGTGAGTACAGTTAAGAGAAGAGAAAAGGGATGAAGCCCCTTAGCAAATAATGTGGTCTGACTGGAGTTTTCTGGGCACTTTAAAGTCTAATGATTATGGCTTCAAAAGGCCATTAAAATGAGAATTGCAGTAGCTGACACAGGGAATAATTATGGCTTGGTTAAGAAGGATAGTTACAGGGACAGATCCTGGTAATGTTTCAGAGAAAGTAGTAGAAATTCAGTTAAGAATTTTTTTTTTATTTTTTTTTTTTTTGTTAAAGGATAATCACAGATTTGTAGTTTCAGAAATAGATTTCAGACTGGAGATATAGAGAGCGAAAACAGTGTCACAATGATGGAGCCTTTTACTGACAAAAAGAGCTTCATTCAGGAAAATAGAGTACATAGAGAAGCTGAAAGCCCTGGCAGAAAATGGGGGTATGGAGTTATCAGAGAGGTATTTCTCTGATCAGAGAGGGATCTGCAGCTGTTGTTCATGAGTACTTGTAATCAATTACTTTTTTGAGCATGTAGTGAACATGTTTCTTTCTTGGTTTGACTCATATCTCTCTAGCAGCATTTTCATTCCTAGTAAAGGCTTTACGTCTTCTTCCTCTCTTTTCCTTGAGCGAGTGTGCAAGGTGCTTCTTTATCTTTCTCATGGGTGATCCATGGCTAGTGTCAGCCCTGGTCATCCTTTGCACACAGCAGAAAATTTTATATTAACCTTTAATCATCTGTTTTTCGTCTTACAATGCTTAACTCACAGAAGCGAAGCTCCTGAAGCAGATGCCAACTCGTCCAAAAGTATGATTTATAGTTGTACTTCATCTATGGAGAAACATTTGCACAAAGCATGAAATGCAGACATACAC
The DNA here is from genome assembly GCA_013400535.1 of Scopus umbretta. NCBI lineage: Eukaryota > Metazoa > Chordata > Aves > Pelecaniformes > Scopidae > Scopus > Scopus umbretta. The sequence goes on from VZTL01059853.1 coordinate 8,594, forward strand.
AGTTTATAGACATCACTGACAAATACCACTAAGAAGGTAGAAGAATAGGACATAATGGCTTTTTCATTCTTTTCACCTCCCTCTGTATAGCCTAGACTTTAATACAAGATCTAATAAAATCTAGTGAAAGCTTTGCAGTACATTCACCAATTTTTAAAGCTTTAAAAATGAAAGAAAATATTCTCTCTCTGAAATAGTAACTTTTGTTCTAAAAGTATTTAATTCTTGATTAGCAAGTATTTTTGTCCCCGCCATGTTTGTAGTTTTTTTGCTTCTTTGGTTTTGTTTTACGAAATGTTCACATTTTTAGGTGCACTTAGGTACTTAAAATTATATTTTTGAATTAAAAGATAGTGATGGAAAATTTTCAGTTGCTCTATCACTTCTAGATTGCCCACTTATGTGAAGGGTAAAACAATTTTGAAATTGTGCTCTCTATCCAAGTCTTGCCAGCACTTTGTTTTATTTTTCAGCCTAAATAAATCGGATCCATCAAATGACTTTGTGTTACTCTTTTTCCTGTTTTGTTCTATGCCAATCTCATCACTTCACGTACACAGCAATTCCTCAGTCTCATCACTTCACAATACACAGCAATTCCTTCCTAAAACAGTTCCCTTCAACATTTTTACAGTATTTTCTGACTCTTGTAGCTCCCTGTTTTTGAAATCTGTTCATATAGTTTAGTGATCCTTAAAGACTTGACTCTCCTTTTGTACTCATGTTTATCACATCAAAACCCCATTTTCAACTCTTTCGACATTATTTCCACCAGACCACATGGGAGAACACTAAATACACTTCATAAATTCCTGTACTTAAGCTTCAAAGAACCTATACCAGCCCTACTGACATTGCAAACCATGTTACGTCTTTTGTAGATTGATACACATCTGCAGGGGGCAAGGTCTTTCTCGTATTTCTTTAAAACTGTGGCCTAAAACTTAAAAAAGATGAATTAACATTTTAATACAAACACAAGAACATCGTTTACTTGTGAAAATGCACTGAAGTCATCCAGAACAGCATACTCCAAACAGAAGTATACCACATAAAACACGCCTCCCTCTGCGGCTACAACTCTCTCTGTTTCTTGTATACAGATGTTAGTGTGGACAGTATGGGGAACATCTCATGTTGCATTCTGATGACTACCAAGAAATACTACTGACAATCTCTGCTCTCTGTCTCTCTCCCTCTGCATTCAGCTCAGCCCTCTGCTCCACTGTAGGGAGCTTACAATATAAATTACAGAGACACTAGAAACTTCTGGAGGGGTGCTTAGAGGACGCACTTAGACTTTGGGCTCTTTGCAGAAAAGGAGGTATTTATGCATATAAATCCTGGCTTTCAGCGACTTCAGCGGGAGCTACAGGGCTGTGTGAATCTGACAGGTGATGGGGAGAAGGCTGTGCAGAGTGATACAACCACATACTACACCAGGCAATGCTGGTGGCTCCCCCATCCTCACAGGAGCTGTTAATCTGCCTCTGGAGTTAGGTCATAGTACCTGTGTCCTGTCCTGTACTTAAAAATCTGGGCATTACAATGCCTAGCTTTTCTACCTCACAGACAAATTTGGAATCCCTGTGTGCTACCTCAGACTCCCTGCACTTTACATACACAGCATTAGCCTAGGGTGCAGGACACTTACAAGTAGCACCTTGGTTTTCCCACCCTATGGCACCCAAAGCAGGGAACAGCCTAAAGTTAACATGCTAACCCTGCCTACAGCTACAACTAGAATGGACTGCAGGGAGGGCATGCTTTCTGCCTTGGAACAGCCATTGCACCAAATACACTCCTTGGAGCAGGAACCAGCAGCTCTCTGAGCTCCCCAATTGCTCTTTTTTCCCCAGCCTTCTGAATCTAGCACCAACAGGAGAGGCGGAGAGAGTCCCTCTCATGCTAAACTATAGTCTGGCAGTCAGCACAGCCTCGTAGGAAGTGGGGATTTGAAAGGGAAAAGCCAAGCTCAGGTCCACCACAGTCTAGCTGTGTATCTAATTTGCTAAGCTACTGTTTAAAGAGATTGATGCAGACCAAACCAAACCAAACCCAAAATCTAGTGATGCTACTTTTTGCAGGTAGTCAGTTCATAGTAGAGTTTTGAGACTTCTCTTAGAACACCTTTTGATTGAGCATCTCTAAGGACCTAGACCAAGGAAAGACACATCTCTGGATCAGGCTTAGATGTCAACTGGAACTTGGCTGTCCAGCTCTGTTTCAGGCAAGATACTTTGTTCATTCACCATGGCAGACCTTTCAGATGTCTATACAGTTTTAGGATATAGCTTTCTTTAAGCTTAGATGCCACCTGGATTAGGTTGAAACCGCATAAAGACTTTCAGGATTTTATCTTTCCGTCTAGTCAATAATTTTCTCCCAAGTTCTATTTTCTTCCACTACACCTCTCTGCTTTAGATTTGCTCACTGAATTGGGAAGGACTGGGCTATGTCTCACAGAAGTAACAAATTCTTGCAAAGTTCATTTGTTGCATCATTTTTCTTCCAGGTAATGGAAAGGTTTCATGTATTTGTGCCTTTTTTATGAAGAGTTTTGCTGCAATTTTTTTTATGGAGAGGAACCGCACTGTTAATTGACAGAGATGTGCATCAAGATGAGTTGGTCGTGGGAAAACACACACTTTGACATGAATCAGAGCAGGAAAAGGAGAGAAGAAGAAGAAGAAAGTGTCATATATAGCACTAAGGAATTAGATTTTTTTTTTTTTGTGGGAACATGAGGGGGTAAAAAGTAAGCTGTAGAAACCTGTGTTGTTCATTTAAAGAACACAACATTGTTCAGGCATGACCCTGCTCCTTCCCATTAAAGACAATATTGACATCTGGTCCAATCTGGGAAAAAATCGCTGATGAAGAAAAGGATATCAGTGAATAGATTCCCATTTAAGCCTAATGAGGAGGTATAAGCAGCTTCCTTAGACCTGATTCAGTAAAGGTTTAAGGAAATAGAAAGGCCCGCAGAAGGCTGATATAATCCAGCAGTAGGGCATAGCTGGCTTCCAGCACTTCTGCAGGAGATCTGTTATTACCTAAAAATAGCAGACACTTGTTAAAATTGTAGCTCTTTCTCCTCAGCTTTAGTCTGGTACTATTTATTAGTTTAGACGCCACTGATTCCAAAAGGCCAGAGCAGTTCATATGCAATTAGTAGAAAAATATGCTTTTGACTCCCAGGAAAGTTCCCCTCCCAGCTCCCGGTTTTCCACTCAGGCTTTTTGTGAGGCGAGTGGTGAAACTGGCTTTTGTGAAGAAGAACCACACATGCAATCCAGACCTCTTTGGACAAGGCACCATCATTCATGTTGCTTGCATGTTGACAAACACTTTAGTTGTGTTGCTAGGGCAATGGCGCTGGAGCAGCGAGCATATCCCTGCTAACCCCACCCCCACCCCGAGAGTGACGGGGATGGAGGGCAGTGGGACCAGATGGTTCCACTCATTCCCAGCAGTCGGCCATCGCTCTGCACAGGACCGACTGGTAGCCTCTTTCCAGCCATCCGGCTGGCTCAGAAGGCTTGTGGGTTGCTTTTCTTTAATTTCTTCTTTTCAAGAAACATATCAAAGGCCATTTTCCTATGCTAAGCAACACATTCGGTCACTCAAAATATTTCCAGGTGGCGCAGGCTGCAGCAGCACCGTGAGGGATCCACTGCGGTGTCGAAACACGGATGCACAAGGGGCAGGAGCAAGAGGCAGATGATCGCCACGGCTCACAGGCATACACAGCTGCTGCCCTGCCCCTGGCCTTTGCCGGTGGCTTTCCGCGTGGCACACCTCTCCGTAAAGCCCCTGGGTATTCGGACAGCCACGTGCGTTTGCGGTGAGGGCGCAGGAGCCATCGTGGGAACGGGAGCAGGAGAGTGCACTGATGTCAGAAAACAATGCACTTGCATGCTTTCCCTTTTCTTTTTCTTTTTTTTTCACACAAAGGTTAAAAAAAAATAGTGGGGCATACCTGCTTTAGTCTCATTTGTTTTATTTTCATTCCTCTTTGCCTGGGGGGAAAGCGCATCAGCGGGGTGGCGATTGCCGCAACACATGAGTTTCTCATCTCAGCTGCGTGTGCGGATCCAGTTTCCCGTCCTTGATCCCAGATTATTTTCTCCTGTCAGGAGGCAGCTGGTTTGGCAGAGCCGAGCGCAGGGCGGCTCCGCAGGCAGCGCCGGGGGCACGGGTGCGGGGCTGTGGGAGGAGGGCCGCCATGGCCGGGGCGGCAGGAGCTGCGCTTGAGGCTGCCTGAGGGTGACCAGCAGCAGCAAGAGGTCCTGTGAAAGCCGGCGGGGTGGCCTCCCCTGGCCGCCCTCCAACCGGGGCCGTTCACAGGCCTGTTCTCAGCCTCGCCTCTTCCACAGGGCCCAACCGGGAACAGAAAATGAATCGCTTTTTTATCGGCCTCAAAGAGGTCCTTTGACGGGCAAGCCTATGCCTGCCATTGCTGTTTGATGCCCCCCCGCCAGGCCGACCCTGGCGCCCCTGCCCTGGCCCTGGCCCGGTGGCAGGTGACATTCCCCTGGCCCACAGGTGCCCTGAGGGGGTCTGAGCCCCGGCATGGAGCACGGCCAAGCCACAGCACCTCCACTGGGACCTGCACTCAGGGCCGAGGCATGCATCCTGCACGCACAGCCCCTGCGGCTGCCAGCGGCTTCCAGGAGCAGGAGGTGGCCACTTGCGGGGTGTTTACAGCGTGTTTCCCTGGCTAGGCTTTTTTCTTGCCCCCCACAACTACCCTAAGAGCAGCTTTTGGAGAGATCCTGCCCCTCCAGAAGACACAGTAGTTGATCCCCCCCCACCTCCTCCAAGGGCGATCCCGGCTGTTTGCGCCCCGTTCTGGAAGCCCCAAAGTGGATGTCCATGGGGCAGGCGTCCCCCCAGCGCCACGGCACGGGTGAGACCTCACAGCAGCGGTGCAAAGAGGCTGTTCGACATCGTGTGGTGTCTGGGTTTTGTGGTTGGGCTTTGGAGGCCATATATCCCAGCTTTTGTGCACCTCGGGAAAGGAGCAGGAATTGACTCAAGGAAAATAAAAAAAGACTTTTAAAGACATGTTTATTTATGGGCGAGCTTTCATGCATGCATCTTACAGCACTCCGCATAAAATATAATTAAAACAAGCATCACGCTGAATATGATTCAGAAAATAAAAATGTCTTTAAATACAGTATAACTGCCAGCAGCTCGACATACTTCATTCCTCTGGGGAAGGAGTAACGGAGACATGAAGTTATGTGACTACAGAAGCCACAAGATGTGGGTATTTTTAGGGGAAGTACAGCTGGGGGAAGTAACTGACCTGTGACAAGGGTTTAATACAAGAAATGCTCCTGAAGCTGCCCACCTCCTGAGGGCAGTCAGGCAGCCTCAGATGGCGGTCGGACCCTTTGGGAGGAGGATGGAGAGGGAGGTCAATTCCCACCAGCTCCGCTCCTGCGGCTGGTCTCGGGCACCCTGCGGAGGCATATCTTCACCCAAACAGATCTTCAAACACTTCTATTGGCAGGGCTGTCTGAAGGCTAGTTAACATCAGTAAAACAGTGTGAGGTCCCAAATGCCTGCCCTGATATTCTACCATTTCTGCCCTTTTTCTTCTCCATTCCCATTCAGGTCTGCAGCCAGGGAGGCAGGTAAAGCTGGCCTGGGGGCACTCTGCAATGCCATGCAACTAGAGCTGCTCCCGATGCTCCACACCACGTCTTACAGCGCCTGCTACCAAACCGGGGTGGTAGGAGTTTGGTTACAGCCCTAAAAAACCGGAGGCGCTTTTCTGCATTTGTCACCGCATTTACCACTAGCACTGAGATGAGCCAGCATGCTTGCTCACAGCCTCTGTTGAGCAATCAAGAATGAACACGTGTGGAGCCTGAAATAATCTCAACCTGTAGTTGTTTTCTTTTTCTTTTCTCCTCCTCCTCATATTTGCCAAGTCAGAAAGGCACCTTTTTGGAAGGTAAATACCAGTCTGGTATAATGCCGCAGAGCTGGGAAGGAGAGTGTGGACTCACCTAATGTTTTTTACCTATGGACATTTTACCACTTGTGTGACTTTTGGAAGTCTTTTGCCAGCATTCTTTCCATTAGACATACCAGGACAAGGGTGTTTCTCATGGGATTTCAAAGGAGACTTTATTTTAAATACCTCTGGAAAATTATATGTCAGTCTAATACTGTCTGTGATTTTCCCACATTCTTCACAGCAATGTAGGGAACTTCCAACCTTTCTTCCCTGTTAGTTTCATATTTCTGTTTTATTATCTGAAATCTTTTTAGAGGAAGACCCTCAAATTCATTTTGACAGAACTGTTGTTCTAAACCTGAAGCAAGACTATGCAAATATTGTGAGGCACTGGGGAATCAGTCTTGTTTATCAACAAATTAATTAATACTGTAGATTTAATTTTTTTCTTTCTTCTGTACTCCAAGTCATCTCAACATATGAAGCACAATAGGTTCCTGGCCCTGTTTCTTAATTTCCTCACTCTGTTTGCAAAAAGAAAACGCAATTCAGCTGTAGCTCCTGTTGCCATTGAAGGCAATGCCAAAAATCCAAAAGAACATGAATGGTGTCAGGATGAATTTTGTTTAAATGTACAGTCTATAGGGTAAAAGTTACCCTTAAGAAAATCCGGTTGTAGATTACAGATTTATGAAATCAAAGCCCTAAAGTGATAGATTTATAAGTATCATTGCAAATTTTTGAACTTCAAACTTTCTTATTTATTGGCAGAAATGCTGGATACTTTAGCTGCATAATTGTAATTATACTGCTGTAGCTTATGTTTTTCGTAAAATGAAAATTGCATACGGAGTAGTGTTCTATGTTCTTACTATTTCACTTTAAATGTGCTTTCCAAGAGGTTGGATTCAAGTCTTAGTTGCTTTTTTCTTACAGTGAATTTAAATTTATTTCTAAATTTACATATATGGTGGATGTGTCCTCTAGTTTGATGGATATCCTTTCTACTTTGCATGCATATAAGCGGACAAAGAAATGATACAGACATCAGAAAATGAAGCCAACTCAAAGCTGTGGACTAGTGTGTTATACAAATATATGTGCTTTAAATGCAAGAGTTTTATCTCGAGCTTCATCTTTCCATTGCGTCCTGAGAGAACAGGTAACAGGTAAGAAAATGAAGAGTCAGTCTTGGAGCAGGGTTTTCTCTGCTGAATGGACTGGAACTGTGCCACCAATTTTACAAGGGACATGTCTGAACCAGCATTTACCCCAACTGTGTAGGGTCTAGCTCTGCCACCTATTCCAGATTATACACAGTCCAGTGGGTTTCTTCAGGAGGGAACAGATCGTGACTAGGTCAATGCATTTGACCTAGGCAATGCATCTGCTAACCTCAGTTTCTGCTAATACAGGCAAACCCACAAGGCTCCTGAAAAATAAAGACTGTGTGTGATCATATGTTTATGTACATAAATATGTACCAGTAGTCACGGCACTAGGACACTGCCCAGGTGTTAGCTGCTTGATGTGCATGAGTGGGTTTCTAGGAGGAAAGGAATCCAATAGTGCAGTAGAGCTGGGAAGATGAAAGGTGGTATGAAGATGCAGAAAAGTATTCAAATTGTTGTAGAGAGCAGAGGTTCCCTTTCAGCTTGCTGCATTTGAGGAACTTCCCAGATATTTTTACCTTTTTATCTCTTTGTCCTGCACGTTGGGGGTTGAAACAGAGATGACAAAAGGACAAAATGGCTTTTGCAAACTAAAAATGATGTCTGAAATCCTTTATAACCCTTGCAGATATGACTTTGTTGCCTTGGAGACCTAACGCTCTGCCACATTTTAAGATGAACTTGATCTCCAAAACAGATCTTTGTGACCAGTATAAAACCCACAGTTGCAAAATCAAAACCTGCTGTTTAAATAGGCTCTGACATCATCAAACTGCTCATTTTCAAGTACCTAAAGATTTGTGAAAATTACGTCTTGTGTCTCAAGGCTAAAAAATGTAATTTTTATTCCTTACTGATCACCAAATATTTCAGCTCTGTCCAAAAGCATGGCTGTGTTTTCCCATGCACCGGGAGGAAATGGAGCGTCTCATTGCCCTACAGCTGTGAATCCCCCCGCAGTGAATAGGTGATGACAGATGGGACATTGGTTTTGGAATTCACATGATTTCTGAAATCCCATGTGCTTGCTGGTGGGCATGGCAGTATTTATTCTCATCATTTTACATGCAAATTTTCCCTCTGCTGATTTCTCTTAGAACAGATAAAGACAAATACTACGTCTGTATGTATACATTACTATTATTTGAAAAAACCCTCAGATATTTCCTGCTCTTTTTCCACTCCTGCCTCCCACTACAGCCCAGCCCACCCTGGGGAAACACTCTTCATGCTGAGGGCATGCATTGTGTGGGTACTGGCAAGTGCTCAGGGGTTACACTAGGAGGGAGGCAGCAGCTGAGTCAGAAGCACTGCGGTAGCACTGGGCTGGGGGCAGTCTGCAAAGAAACGGCGGAGAGACAGTTCTTCAGCTTCTGGTTGCTAATGAGCTTTCTGGTGGCAGCACCGTTCTCATCAGGACTATTTGTTTTTCCAGGCTGCCCTTTGTTGACTTTCGGCTTGTTTTCCTTGCCATGCAATACAAATATTCTCAGGCGTTAAGCTTTCCTTACCCCTACTGCCTTCTTTTCATCTGGGACCATGTAGGAGCTAAATTTAAACTTGATTGATAGCGTTTAATCCAGAGAGGGTCAGGGTGCTATTTTCCTGTTAAATGTTCTCTGGTTTGCTTCTTCTGTTTACCATCATGTCTCTAAAGCACTGTAGTCAGTCCTGCTTCCCAGTGAAATCTCTTCTGCTTTCCTTGCCGCTGTAGGATAGTTGCTCTTAATTATGTGGAGCCTCATGCCTCTTTGATCCTAGATGGAAAAGAACAGCAGCTATGGGCCTTTAAACCAGATGATGCCATGACTTACATACTCCCTCCATTATAATAGATAGCAGGCCCTGAATTCCGCTATTGTAAACCACTAAACATGGAAATACGAAAGCAGTCTGGGCTGTGTTTTCCCTTTCCTGACAGTCTTTGAGAAACATCTTCCTTGAGCAACCACACGTTCAGCATAACCATATGAGTTCTTTTTTTGTAACTCTGAAGACGGCAATCTCACTCTCTGTCTCAGTACTGTAAGCAAAAATTTTCTCTCTACCAGATGTCTGTGCAATCTTATACACATTATTTACACATACTTTGAGCATGACACCTCTTGCTGATGTCAACTAACTGTATGCATAGGCTTTTACTGACTTTACCTAGTTACTTTATACCATCACTGCCTCTGTGGTAAAATTCTGGCATTCTTGGCAAGATGGAGGGATTTAGGGCTAGGCAAAGAAAGGCAGAACATCTTGACTTAAGGCTTTATGCATTTTCACTTTTTCTGGAGAATATGTGCTCCTTTATTGAGGAGTTACAGTCTTCTATTTTCAAAAATAATTCCTCCAACACTGATGAAATGCGTGCACACTCTCACACAAATAAAAGCAAACAAAAGAAAAACACCTGAACTACTATGTGGATTTGGAATTCTTTTTAATCGTTTAAAAAGCCCCCTTCATTTGTTCGCCTCTATAGTCATGTCATATGCTTCATGATGTACCTGCAGTGTTCCTTAAAGTACATTGACAGTCATCTGCCTACACACCTGTATAAGGTCAACTAATCAGTGCTTTTCCATGGTAACCATCAGGGTTAGAAATCAGATTTTATGAGTTGTTGACAAAGCTATCCTAAATCTATCCTTAAAAATGCATGTCCTGACTCTGACAACTGCTCTCAAGTAGCTGGTGTTTTCTGTTCAGGCAGCCTGTGAAAAAATGTCTTTAACATACAGAATTTTGAGTATAAATTATATTTAAAATATGTCAGAGCAGAGAGCTACCTCGCAGTCTAGAATCTTGCTAGTTTGTATACATGATTATGCATTTACGAGTTGCTGCTGCAAGAGCTGAAGTGTATATTCTCCTGCAGAGCTATGCAGGTATATATATGCACACTCAAACCCCCTACCTCATGCAGAGGGAGAACACATTTAAACAAGTATACCTCTTGAACTATGCTATTAGAATCCTTAGGGCTTAGCTGCTAGGAAACCAACAGCACTAGACTGGCTTATGTGTTAAAAATTATACTGGATGAAATAATATTTGTCAATCGGGAGTAGAAAATTTGGAAACAGAAAATTACTTTCCTGAGAAATACAAAAACAATGCACCCCCCCCCGCCACACACACACACACACCCGCCCAGCCGCTCCAAAAACCTAACAAGAAAACCTGAAGAAAGTAGATGGGAAGAGCTAGAGACTAGAACTTGTCCAAGACCCTGTGACCCTGTGACCTGCCTGAAAACAGAAGAAGGATCAACTCATTTTTCAAGAAAGAATCACAAGAAACAAGATATGCAGATGTCTGCATCTTACATATACAAGACAAGGGCTTCACTTACCTAGTTTAGTTGTATAAAAATCAGGTGTCTATCTTGGGTAGTGCTTTCATCTTACTTTATCAGCATGGGATGCAGGAGTGGCCACAGGAATGTCTGTACTAGTTGAGAACAAATGTCCCTCTTACCTGGTCTTCCCTCTCCAACAAAGTTCACAAATGGATGGCTAGGGGTAAATAAGGACATGTATGATTCTTCCCTCTCTAAGTCCTCTGCCATGTCCAATTTTTTTTGGATGAGGAGAATTTTTGGGGACCTGATGCAGTTTGTCTAAACTGTTTAGTAACCTTCGATGGATCCTTCCTCCAACTACTTGTCCAGTCTGTCTTTCAGCCCATGTGAACTCTTTTCTTGGACAAGAACAGCTATAGATCAATGTTGCATGAAGAACCATCTCCTTTTTTTTTGCTCCAAACCTGGATCTTACTGCCTTTGTGTGATGCTTCCTAGTTCGTATACTGGAAGAGAGGAAAAAGTTAGTTGCTAAGCATCTTCTTGAAGCCACTCATGATTTTGTAGACATCTCTCATTCTCACTCAAGTTTTCTCTTTTCCAGCTTGATGACTGCTCCTACTACTCAGTTGTTCCTCATGTAGAAGATTTCGTGCCTTTCTTGTCTTTATTGCTCTTTTCCAATTTTCATATATTCTTTTCAAAAGAAGGGGACCATATATCACACACTGTTATGACATTTAAATTATTTGAGTGATCATCATTTAGACTTCTGGACTCTCTAGAGAGGGCATTTTGCTCCTTCCTGATGTGCTAGAAGAATTTAGTCCTGCTTTTGATTCCTTCAGCATTTGCTTCTTTCTCTCTTTTGGCTTACTTATGTTTTTATATTCAATATGCTAGAGTGCATATTACTGTATATGTTCTTTGCCTGGATACAACTCCATCTTTTTGAAGATTATGTCTAATGAAGTGCCCTATTTTGCTGTTTAATCACATCAGCTTCCCCCTAACCTTCTTCAAGGCTTACCTAATAGATGACAAGTGAGGAACCAATAGCAAGATTTCAGCACCGAGTTCTTCACTATTGTCCTCATCACATTCTTACCTGCATCTTCTAGCTTCTTTTTAACAAGCTTCTTACACCGAAACCAAAACCAAAAACAAAAACAAAACCAAAAACAAAACCCCAAAAACCCCCAAACCTACATAGTTCTCATTTGGAAGGTGAGCACAACTTTTTGGACTTTTTGACCTATGATGCCCTGTAAGACATCAAATCTAAGCACATTGGAGTCATGATACATGGAGAGGGCTGGCAGCCACAAGGGGATTTATTCCCCCTATCTTAAAACTAGACCTTAAACAGGCTATCTTGTCTTGCCATTGACTGCAGGGGGGATCTGGGTGACTAACTTAGATATTAGGCTAAATGGATGACTCATGGTTAGTGTGCTATAGTTAGATTAATTTCAGTGTCAAATAATCAGATGCTACTTTGTCAGTCATCTTGGAAAAGCAGCAATGCTAGCTAAGAAGCACATCACCATTTTCAGAAGCATGCAAAACAAAGGCTCTGATGAAGACAGTAGTTACTGGTGATTGATTAGCTGCAGAAGTAATTTGACAACAATGGCTGATTTTTATCAACTTCAGTTTATACAAATATACTTGAATCTAGTGGTGTTAAATTTATTTGAGCTGAAGTTATTTGTCCAAAGTGTTCAACATTTTTCTCCATCTTCCTTTTTTTCTTTAAGCTCCTGCAGCTTTTCCTCCACCCTCATACACCACTAAGTAGAGAGGAGGTTTGATAGGGATATTTTTTATTCTTACTTTCCTTTTGCTTACCTAGCTGATCCAGGCTGAATCCCAAGATTGCTATTGTCAGTAAAGGGATGTGGGGAGATGTGTAACAGGAGGTAGTGAAGGAGAGACCATGGCTTTGGTACAGGTTTGCTCATAGACTGGGCTAAGCCAGTCATGAAACCTCACCCTTGATTTACAAAGACTAATTATCTTTTAATGTTACCATTGTAATGAATACTTTATTAGCCACTCTACATAATATTTGAAAAGTCATGGCAGTCAGGTGAAGTGCCTGGTGACTGGAAGAAGGGAAACATTGTCCCCATTTTAAAAAAGGGGAGAAAGGAGGACCCTGGGAACTATTGACGTGTCAGCCTCACCTCTGTGCCTGGGAAGATCACGGAACATTCTCCTAGAAGCTATGCTAAAGAACATGGAGGACAGAGAGGTGATTTGAGACAGCCAGCATGGCTTCACCAAGGGCAAGTCCTGCCTGACTGACCTAGTGGCTTTCTATGAAGAAGTGAGTGCATCAGTGGACAAGGGAAAAGCAATGGATGTTGTTTATCTGAGTGGACAAGGGAAAAGCAATGGATGTCATTTATCTGGACTTCTGTAAAGCCTTCGACACGGTTCCCCACAACATCCTTCTCTCTAAATTGGGAACATATGGTTTTGATGGGTGGACTGTTCAGTGGTTGGATGGACGCATCCAGAGGGTAGTGGTCAATGGCTCGATGTCTGAATGGAAACCATCTACAAGTGGTGTCCCTCAGGGGTCCGTACTAGGACCAGTGCTGTTTAATATTTTCATTAATGACATAGACAGCAAGATTGAGTATACCCTCAGCAAGTTTGCAGATGACACCAAGCTGAG
>VZTL01059856.1:2739-40086 GCA_013400535.1 Scopus umbretta
GAATCTATTTCTACTAGCTTTATTATTGCAATGCAATTTTCCCAGACCCAGAGGTGAATGCATTGTTTATGGTAATAAGTGATTTGTTTAATTTAGCCCATTTTTTCCTACTTGCGACTTGACCATCACATCATCCTGGCTTCTGTGTTTGTAGGATTAATTGTAAATATTCACTAAACAGATTATACAAATAGATTTTAATTGATGACTTGTTTGCAGACCAATGTCTTTGAAAATACTCAATTTATTTTTTACCCCCAAGGGTATGTGGCTGGTTGCCTAATTCACATGCCATCGTTTCTGACAGAGAAACTATAACTTTTAAAACAGGAGAATAATGATGGAAGCATATCAGTTACTGAACAGATGATAATGCCACTGTATGATGATCTTCCAGGTTAATATTAATCTGTGTTAAAATTGTTTACAAAATGGTTAGGACACAAAAAAATTGTTAAACTAACAGCTTAAATAAACATGACCCTTGGAAACCAGGAGTGAGTTCTAATCGTGAGAATACTCACGAAGCACTTCCTTCTAGTTCCAAAAGCTCTGCTGCTTACTAGTTTGTCTTTCATCCTGCAGGGCTGCTCTGTGAAAACCTCCAAGGATATTACATATAATACAAAACCCACATGCAACTAATCACGGAAATTTGACTAATACTAACTAAAGGAAATTTGTTTTGTAAAAAACATTTTAAAAATTACTTCCAGTTATGAAAGGAGGATTGAATTAATGATTGCCTTTTTGATATGCCACATGGACGCTTTGGAGACTTGTGAGAATATTTCTTAAAAAAAAGTGTGTGCAAGTACCTTAAGATGTAGAATTAGGGCTAGTGGAGTCATCAACAATAATCTGCTGAAGCCAAGGAAAAATGACACCAGAAAACTTCATGTTTCTGAGGCATAAAAGTAAAAGCTCAGATATTTAATCATGTTTTATCATAAAACCTTAGCAGACCCGGCTACAAAAATGTACTTTCTTTTTTATAAACTCTCAGACTGTCCTGAAATCAGCAAAACCAGAGTTTTTACATTGGTTTTAATAACCTCCAAAGCTTAGTGAGATATTAAAATTTGATTGTATTTTCTGAATATCATCTGAAAGATTATCCAGACAGCTGCAATAAGCAATATGTAGCAGGACCTCTTTGAGGTCAAATTTCATGTAGAGGAAAAGATGATATTATTCTGGTTTTATTAGAAAGGAATCCATATGCATATGAGACAGCAGCAATGTGAAGTGGAAGCCTGTATATCTACCTTTCTAATCCTAATAGTTGCCTACAGGCTCAGATACAAGTTTTCTAGGTAATTCTAGCACATGCTGTTTGGTTATCAGTCAGTTTTGGGATAATCTTTGGTTTAAGGGCCAGGTTTAGCCTGTAAGAACAATACACCCAATCTGCAGTCTGCTGTCTCCCATGAGCCCTTTAGCAGTGGCCATGCAGGTCATCCATGCAATACGCCAGCCAAAGAACACTAAAATGCTCGTTCACATTAACAGGCTGTGCATGTGGCTGTTGATTTATGTGATGACGGATAAGTCTGCCATTCCATGCCATTGGCATGTCTTGGGTACCAATACTTGTTGGCTCCATGTCCTAAGATATGTTAAGGGAAACACCTAAACATTCAGCACCCAGGTGGCTCTCTAATGGACTTTATGGCTTGCACCAGTAGACAGACTGGACACCTTTGAAATAAAGCATGGATTTTTTTGCTGCCTCTTGTGTGGATGTTTCTTCTAATAAACCATCATATGATTTTTTTCCTCCTCCTCTTTAAAACAGCAAAGATTCATATCCTCTGAACCCACCACGGTCTTTGTAAAGAGCAAAATAGTTATTTTCAATTTCCCATTTAAATGGATAGTTTAAAGGAATGCTGACATGTTGAATAAAAGCAGGATTTCTTTTCTAAGGAAAAATCCATTATAAAATTAATAAGTACTTGCCACAATTCACATGCATATCCAAATGAGTAAGCAGATGCTTCCTACTGTGATTTGAAAAGGGCTTCCTCCTGCTTTAGGCACTTTTCACAGTTAAGAATCAGGAATTTTGGTCCCTAGTTCCTGTGTGGAAATATTTAAAACTCTTTCTAATCTATTTATGATGTTTCCCTATGCAGCCCAGCACAAACATTTCCAGTGTGTTATGACTCAGTACTTTTTTTAAAGTGCCAGAAATACAATGAAAAGCCTGTTTCTCATAGTATTTTGGCAGAAAACAACTCTGTGGGCTGGTGTTGGCAACACCACAGTCTAAGAATAGGGCACTTCTCAGGCAGAAAGTTGTTGAATTTGGACATAAGCTAGGTTTGCCTAGGCGTAAAGAAGCCACTGTCTTCAAGGAAAGGAGCAATATGGAAATGCTTATCCTACAGTTAGAGTGTGTTAGTGTCTACCAAAATAATTATTTTCTGTGAGGGCTACTCAGAACGAAGTAATCTCAAAGAATATATTCCATTGTATAAGCAAGGTCGCTGGGCAGCCCCTCCGACGCTTCCTCAAAGGGACTCTTATTGTACAGAATGCTCTATTCTAGTTTCAATTGTTCATAAACATGAGTAATGCTTCCTTCCAAGTTTGTGTAAATGGGAAGAGCTGCAAATGGATGGTGCTTCACTGTATGTGTACCACACTGATAGCACTACTACCATCTTTACAAAATGTATCATTTGGGTGAGACAAAAAGTAACAACAATGAGGAAGTGCAAGAGTTAAAGCTTTTAAAAATGGGCCTGATAATGACAGCCTTAAAACTTAATATTCTGAGCTGAGCCTGGGCTGTCCTCATTCTGCTACATGCAGTGGAGGTGGAAGTGTTTTCTCTAACTAAGGCTTTACCCATAAATACAGGCTATGTAGATTGTTCCCTACAAATAAAGGCAATGCAGACAATTCCCTGGAAAACCCAGCTACAGCATTCGCTTACTATGGGTAACGTTTGCCAAGTGACTTGAGTGTCTACACTGCCAGTTTGGTTTCATTCTTATTTCACCCCAGGGCTCTGGTTTCCCGATTATCCATACTGTTCACATGCTGCTTTTGGCAGCAGTAATTCTCATCAATTATTTCTCTCTAAAAGGAGATGCTGGCACAGTTGGCAAACCAGCCAACTCCAGGCAGATCATATTGGTTGTGTACCTCCCAGGCTTGGACTCCTGCTCTACGCGACTGCCACTCAGCATAGCCCAAGAAGTCTTCCTCCCTCAGCAGCCCTCTACAGACCCTCAGACCTTGCAGGACCCGTAACACTCCATCTTGTCCTCAGATAAGAAAACATAGCCCTAGCAGACAGAAATCTTGTTATTGATACTTAGGGATCTATGTAACTTCTCTTGACAAGCTGTAGACAGCCAGGTCTGGAAACTGTCTTTTTGCACAAAGCTGAATTCTGAACTTCTCTGCTCAAGATTTCTAGGCCTGAAGTTCTTTGGAAGATGAGTCCTCTTATTTAAAATTGCTTGTAATATTCCTCCAGTGCTCATTCATATCTTCTGTTTTCAGCAGAATAAAGGAGAGGGAAAGACATTTTCTCCCTCTTAAAGAATGAGGCATTCTGAACTCCCTCATACAGGACACCACTGCTTTGTTGCCATATCCTTCATGTCTTTACTGGCTATTTTCCAACTTTTCCTATACCCCTCTCCTTAGGAAGGACAGAAGATCACTGGCCTGCCATTCACTGCAGAAATGGAAGAGCTAGCCCAGCTCCCTCCAGCTGTTTGGCAGCAGCTCTAAAACAGAGGCTGAGAAGAGCTCAGGATTATTTTTCCAGGGTCTCTTTGCTCTACCAGTCCCAAGCATCAGGTCCTCAGCTGAAGTCAACTGGAACAATTTCATCAACTTCAGTGGTAATATGCAGGGGTCTCACTCACCTTTTCCACATGAGAGAAACAACGAGCAGGCAGTGCTGTTAACAGAAATTATTCTCCCTCTAACCTTAATCTGAAAACTCTTTTATTGCAGAACATTTAGCATATAAGTATTCACCTGTGGGCTTTATTTCAGGTGTTCCTACCTAAACACGTGACCTCCAATGAAGCAGCAGCCATATGTCATATTACAGGCAGGTGATAGACAGAGTTAATCATGCAGCTTTGAGCCATTCCCTCTCTACCCATTAATCTGTCTCCTTTGAGACTTGTTCTAACAGTCCAAACCAGGAATAGATACAGCCAAAAGAAACGTTACAACTTTGAAACTTGGACGAGATTTTTAACTTGAAAAGAGCCAGGAATATACATGTGTGAACTCCTGCCCCTTTCCCAACAAACACTAATGAACAGCTTCTAGCTATTGGCATTAAAAATAATCAGCCTGTCAGGGAAATGTTTCTTCTCCCAAATAGGGAAGGCTTCCCTCAAGCTCTCTCTCAAATTCATATGTGTTTGATGGTAGCGTGTAGTCCTATATTACTGACACATTTATGGGCTGCTATCTCGGGGGCTGAAAACAAAAATTTCACATTTTTCCAAAAAAGAAAACTCCCTTTCCACTGTGACATGTCATATTAAGCTCTGGCCCTGGAAGGTTCCTATGTACCGGACATCAGTTGTAAAATTTTAAGGTACAGAAAACCAATTGAAAATTCCCTCTGAAGGAGTATATTGATTTTCCCTTCTAAGTGTGATGGTGGTACTTGTGATATGAAGGTATCAGGATTCACAGAAAGAAGGGTGTGAAAAGACTCACAACACAGTGAAAACTCATAAGTGTGCAAGGGAAACAGCAACATACAACAGAGGCTGTCAGAAAGCTGATCAGACCTAGGAAGCTAGAGAGCACAGGGCTACTCGTAGAGGTTCCTAGCTCTGCCACTAACCTGAAATATGTCCTCAGGCATGCCTCCTCATCTTGCTGTGATTCCATTCCCCATCTGTAAAGTGAAGACAACAACATGTAATTATGCAATGCTTCAGATGACAAATACAGCATAACTCCTTGGCTTACTGGACATGGTAGGGGGTGAATGACATAGATAATTCATTGTCTCCCTAGTTAGAAATAACATGACTATTTGTTAAACTCTTTCTGTCACTCCACTTCTGCATCTCTAGAGCAGCTACTAGAAGCACATTCTGCTTGTAATAAAGATGTGAAAGAATCAGCCTTACATCTGTCCCAAGTATGCATAGCACTATTCATAACAAATCATTACTTGCAGCAGCAACGGAAGAATAAAGATGTTTTAACATTTGCAGTTGTAGGAAAGAAAGCATTTACTCTAGCAGTTGACAACATACAAGCATGCAAAACAAGCAGAATAAAGCCTACGCAGACTACTCGTTCAAGGTCTGTGTTATGATTCTTCATGGTAGGAATAAAGAGGAAGACTCTCTCAGACAACAGTTAAATTTAATCTTTATATGGATAAATATATAATATTTATATCTTTATGCAGGATAATCCAGGGACTTAAAAGCTAATTGTCTGTAGTAGTTAAATGGGAATTTTAGTGGCCTTCTGTTGTCCCATTAGACTGGAGTCCTCAGGAATGACTGAATGATAGTATATTGCTGCAATTACTCTTCTAGTATGCAGGTACATTTTTTTTACCTGAGAACAGGAGTATGTGCTGGGAACAATTATGGCACTATACAACTTCCATTGATTGAAGGGAGACTTCATTTATTTTAAAATTAGCTTCTAAACTATCCACTTGTTTAATCATAACAAATTTGGAATCCCTTTCTTGTCTTTAACAGCTGAACACTTGGCTCAGGATATGTGGGTCATTATTTCCTCATTCCTTAACATAAAGACAAACTGGCAGCCTGCTTGGGATTTCTTGGGACTCCTTTAAAGATATCCAGATAATCCTCTGAGAAACCATACTAGATCATATCAGCATCTCTCTAAAACTCAGGTCATAGTTCCTGTCAGTGCTTACTTTTCTAACAGTAGGTATGAAAAGCTACGATCAAATACCTGGACTGTTATTTTATTTATTTACTGTGATGAGTACAAAGCCCAAGCCCATAGTCTAGATTCCTGTGCACCCTGAAAACCCATTTACAAACCTCTCATTTATTTCTCTTGGACTACAATTTCAGCCATTTTGTGGGGGGATGGACACCTTCTTTTTCCCAAACATGGCCAAATTGCATTTTTAGCTCTTTCAGTGCTCTCACAGCTCTAGCTCCACTGAAATTATAATGTTAGTGTGGACATTGCTGTAACAGCAAGCAGAGTCTGTCTGCCAGCATACAGACAGACTCAACAGACTGAAATCTGAATGGAAAATGGGGTAAGAATAGGAATGAATGGTGCCTGAATTAATGTACTGAAGAACACCCTTGGGTAATGCTCAGGGTATAGAAGGAGACATACTTAGAGACACAGGAGAATAATGAAAAATTAAGAGTGTGGGCATATTAGGGGACACATTGAGGCATATTGGTTATTTTTTTTCCCCTAGATAAACATTTATGTGCTTTGTCCTCAGTGCAAGATGGCTTGCTGAGAGCTATATCTTCTTCCCTTACCCGCATGATAACTTTGGCAACAGAAAAAGATCACACATATGAAGTGACAAAGTCAAGTAGCTAAGTGATTGGAAATGAACTGTTTAAATTAGAGCAAGAGCTGCAATTTGGAGAAGGAGAGGAGCTATACTATCAGGAACACAATGATGATTTGTGCCCTTTTAAAATCCTAGAAAAGCAAGAAGTGAAGATGAGCCAAGAGCTATTTTTGGGGAAAAAAAAATGCCCTTCCTTACTCTAGGGACCAAAGATCAAAGCATTAGGCAAAACTAAAATCATGACTGAAGGACCAGAGGCTCTGGAAAGGACAATACTGGGACCACTGTTCATCAGCATAGAGAGAAATGATACATCACAGCTTGATCTCTAGGGCCACAGTGGATAATTTCTCAGTGGCCCCTCTTCCCTCTCCTCTATTCCACCAGTCCAGACCCTGTTTGCAATCAGTGCCTTGGTCTGTCCGCACCATGGAGAGGCATATGAGGAGCAATAAGGGATGGAAAGTTATAAATGGGTCTACAGCCATGCTGAAGAGAGTGACCACTGTTCCCTCTTGTTTTTTGTTAGTGGTATTCCTAGAGCAGAGTCTCTTCCTACACAACTGTTTGCACAATCAGATTTCCATCTGAATTATGCCCCTTTGCCAACATATGCCAGTGAAATGAATGGCAGTAGCACGCTCTTTGCAATAAACTCTACGAATTGTGTGATGAGGGGAGAATGTACTTTCTGTGCATTTCCAGTCCATATCTCAAATACACAAAAGCGCTCTTCATCTCTGAGGCAGGGCAGTTCAGCAAAAAGATACTGAATTTTGTAACTTTGTTGGGGGATTTTCACTCCAAGTTAAGCTAAGACTATTTAATTGATAACTGCAGGTACACTCATATGACTCAAAAAAGGTTTCAGGATATTTATCTAGAAACCACAAAAGTGGGCTAAGAAAGGAGAATCTGCCTTTTTTTCTCTTTTTTATTTTCTAAGTACAAGGAGATTCCAAAACTTTCAGTATTGCAGGAAATTTACACTGATTACCAAACAAAAGTATGTTAAAATTCCTAGACTGCTAATGGATATACCAGCTAAAGCTGCTCTTAGACTGTATATGTAATTTCTGATAAAACATGACCTAAAGACTTCAGATACTAAGGGAAAAGGAAGAACAGTCCATGGCTCTTCACCCCTTTCTACAACAGCCTAATTGTCTTGAAAGTCTTCCTGCTAAACACCTCCCCTCTTCTCTCAAATAAATCACAGATAATGACAGGCATTGGTACAGATAAATATTTCTACTTTGGTGGATGAAAGTAAATAGTTAATATCCAGAGTTTCTCACAGTTATAAATGCCATTTACTGGCTCTCACAATCCTGCTGTTTCAAGGGAAGAGGTGACATTGAGCTTGGAGGGCAGAGAAGAGTGAGCATTTATGAGGTGAGTCGAAGAGAAAAACTTTAAATAAGACCTCTAGTGAAAGCACTGATTGAGAATTGTGCTTTCTGCATGCTGCCTTTATTTAGATGTCAGTTGGATTACAGTTGCGCTCATTTATAACTTGGGACTTTTTTCAAAAAGTGAGGGTATACCAGATCACTGTTTTGCACTGTTTGATCTGCATTTAGGTGGCAAGCAGGTGCAGAAAAATGAAAATGACCAAACCTAGATCATCTACTGCAAAAATACGTCAGCGTCTCTGGGGGCTGGGAAGGCAGGCAGAAGCAAGCCAGAGAGGAAGGTTTCTGCTGCTAGGAGTGATGAGAGATGGAGCTTCCTGAGCACACAACTTCCTGAGGGGCCAGGTTTGGCCACCAGCAACTTGGAAACTGCTGTTTGCCTCTACTGTGATGATAGGAACGGCGTATGTCTGTATGTACTCTTGGTAAAGAAATAGTGCTGCACCTCTAGGGAAGTCCATTTCTCCCTGGTAGGAGCAACCTTGCAGAGCCCCAAACACACATCTTGCAATACAGGGACGAGAGTCCATATTTTGAAAGGCAGGCTTCCACTACCTTTTAGGTGTTACTGAGCTTTGCAGAGGCAACTTCCTAAGGCTACAGTCATCAAACAATTTAACTTCCTGTTCAAGCGTTGCCATTACAGTGGTTTCACTTGGCTGTGTATCATGTGCTGCAGAGGGAGGAAGAGAGTAGTTTTGTGAGGAACCAAGGGTGCAGCCTGGCCCCACGGGGAAGGAAGGCTGGTGGCGTGGAGCCCTGGGAGACGTGGCAGTGCCCGGAGGGGGTGGGGACAAGGTGTCAGGCCCACCATTGGCACCATGCTCCTGGGGATCCTCGTGGTGCTCTGCTTCATCCCCACTGCTGATGTAACAGGTAACAACCCCCCTCCCCATTTCAATCCTTTCCACTATTTTTCCTCACTTTGATCATCAGGGGGGAGAAGGGCTAGTATAGCTTTGAATTAATTTTGCACAAATTATTCTGTGTTTGGATGAAAGGGGAGAGACAGAGCATGCTGTTAAGACTGCACATGGATCAACTTGATATAACTGAGGCAGATTTTTTTCCTGCCACAAGTATCCCTCCAAGATAAGACCCAAGAGCTTTCTTTTAATTTGATGTCTCTTTAGATGCATTTGGAAATTGTGTGCATAAACAGAGGGGGGTTTATTTCACCTTCCCCCCAGGCTTTACAAATTTTGCTCACAAATGCCTTCTCTTGGCGGGCAGGGGGGCTTGAGCAGACCTGGTGCCAGTGATTTTCTTGGGGCAGCCTCTCCACCACTTCCAAGTCTCCTGTGCAGAGTTCCAGGTCCCACCATGGCCCAGCTCAGTGTGATGGGCTGCAGAGCTGAGCCCACCCACATCCTTACAGAACTAGCAAATAAAAGGACCAAAAGCAGAGTTGCGTACTGAGCTCAAGGATGGGAGGATTGCCGAGTTTCTGATTTTTGCATTGTTTAGTATTTTATTGATACTTATTATATAACCAGCTTCTTTCTGAAAAGATCTTCAACAACAAAAAAAAATGTCTATTTGTGATTTTGAAATCCTGAGTTTTAGTGAATCTTTCTGAATCTTCAGTTTTTGTGGCTGACGCTATTTTGTCTTGGTGTTGTCTTGCTGATGTAGTGTTTGTATTTTTAGAGTTAACACGTCTCTCCAAGGGGTACATCAAAATGCAAAGCAAGGCAAGGGATGATGACTTTTGCTAGGACACTCTTGAGACAGAAAACTTTTCAAACTGCTGGCCTATGAGCTGTTGTTATTGGGTCTTCTCCAAATACCAGTGTTTTGTATTTTACAGGGGAGTTACAGATAGGAGCAAAAATCTGTTTTGCAGTCCAAAACTTTTCACATGCAGAACATCTTTAAGGAACTGCTTTTTCTAATATGAGAGACACAATTTTTTCCTTATTTCTGCTTTATTTATTATTGATACTTACTGAATCTATTTTTTCCTTATTTCTTCCTTATTTGTCTACAAGTTTTTTTTTCCTCAGTGAAGGCATTGTAATTTGCATGACACCAAGAGGTCATAGGCTTTTTCTTCCTTTTCCCATTTTTAAAATTCTGTGCTTGCAATATCATAATTATTTCCACAGCAGGCCCCTGGGTTGTCAGAGAAGACACTGATTCCAGGATAAGTATCAGCAGTGGGTTAACAGTTTTAAAAACATTTCCATGAGGTGTGAACAGCTTTTAAGCAACTCTTTTGAACTGTAACAAAATAAAATATAGTGTGTGGTTATCAGACGCAGGGGTTATGCCATGACTCTATAGACATTTATACACTTGCTTTGCATAAAGAACTTGAGTTTCTCCAGTAGCTTCACTGAGACTGTTCAACTGCTTAAAAAGAAGCACATGAGGTCACTTGCTTCTCAGGACTCTCGTGTTTTCCCCGTATCTTTTCTCCACCTCTTCTCTTCATTCTGATCAAGATGATTGATCCTTAGTACATGGAAAACATTAAGGCAGGTCAAAACACTGCAGGACTGCCTCAAGCCACAAAGTGTATTATAGGCCTCGGGTATTTTGTTTTGGGGAAGACAACAGAATTTGTCCTGTTCTGCTGTTGTTAGAGTGTACCAGTGAGTGCTGCAGGTTGAGTTTGAATCATGGAAAGGGACTTAAAAGATCAGTTTGTTCATTTCCCTTTTGCGGAAACACTAACGTGTACAAAGTTTGTCCTCCCCCCATTTCTGTTGGCTAAAAAATTACCTTGCTATGGTCTGTCAGAGAGGCAGCTAGATCAAGTTGCCTGTCCCCTATTTTCTGAAATAAGTAATATAAGCAGGTTCCCACTGCAGTGTACCACAGATGACCTCATCTTTTTACTACCCGCATAACCTTCTGGCTTATGGTCTCTGGGTGTTAAAATGAACCTCTAATCCACTAAGGTTACCAGAATGCAGAAGACGCATGAGGCAAGGTTAGCCAAGATTAGGATGACATCAACAAATTCTTGTTTAAAAAAGAAAATAAAATTACAAATTGACAAGAAAAAACCCTGTGCTCACACTGGGTTTAAATAAAGCAAGGGTGTCACCTGGGCTTTATGTAGTACTATGCTTCCTGCAGTAGTTGCACCAAAGTAGGAAAGATAAGTAGAAAGCAAGTCTATAATGGCTAGAAGGGGCAGATCCCTCCAGCTGCACAGTATACACACAGCTGGGTGACCTAAAACCAAAGTAAAAGATAAAGACCCTTGTACCTGGGAAAGAAGAGTAAAGGTTATTGAACAACAGACTACCAGCAGCAAAAATGGAATAGCTTTGTATATAACATAGCCGTGTGCCTTACTGTTTGTGGATTAAATAAACTCCTTTCAGGGTTTTCCCTATCCCTCCAGGAACTTAAGTGGGCCATTTCTTTACTGTGCTTACAGAAATACCAACTTATTCCAGACTCCTTGCTCTGGCAAATAGCTCCTTGAAGTCAACTGGCATGGAAAAGAAAGAAAGGAGAGTACAAAATATTTTTAGCAGAATATTTTTTCCAATAGCTGATGATGATTCATGGAAAGTTCTGGAAAAAAAAAAACTCAAAATAGTTATTTTCCGTACTTTGTCGTCTCTATTTCACTTTCTTGGCAAACAAGAAAGAAAAAAACTTCAATGAAGTTTTGCTTGCATCAGGGGCCCATGATTAGAGAGTCAGTATTTAATGGATATTATATATGGATGGCATTTTTTTTTCATGATGCAAAAAACCCTCACATGTGATTATAACAAATGTCTAGCATGACAAATAAGGTATAAAAAAACTTAACAAACATTTAGAGATCTTACACACCATTGTATATGAATCCTAAGATCCTGAGAAAGCTTGCAGCCTGTACACACTGACTTAAATAATTTTACATTTTTAGACTTCACAGCTTTTTGAAACTGTAGACAATGATATTTCATAACTGCCATTTTCTTGGCTGGTTAAGGCCACGATATAGATATTTATTACTATGCAGCATGACTGAACACAGCTCTGGAAATGGCAATCATAACACTATTTAGGGGAAAGCATACACTAATGGAAACACATACTAAATGCTTCAGAGTTTCACCACTTTAACAAACACAAAGCGACACTTACGAGAAAAACTGCCTCTGTGAGGGCAAAAGCAGCCTCAGCCCATGTTTGCTCAGAATGGTCCAGATCCTACTAAGTATATAGTAAAATCCTATTCAGATCACAAGTAAAGTACGGGATGTTTGGCCTTACTCTGTTTTCCCTTTGAAACTAATACACATTTTGGCATGACTGACTTTCTTCAATTAAAAAAAAATCCAAGCAGGGAGGAGGAGGACGACAGCAAGGCCTAACATGCCTGTGGGGTAAGCCTGCCTTGCCCATGCTGGCATTGCAGCCCAACCAATTCACCTGGTGCTGATTAGTTCCTCTAAATGAAAACCAAAAGATGTCACTCAATCAAATCACAATTGAACTAGTAGAGCAACTTTGTGAAAACGGATTTGGGCGCTTAGCTTAAATCATGTAGGAGCAGTCTTCATTTAATGATCCGCAAACAAACTTTCTCCCACTGCTCAGCCACCTTACATCACAACATCAGCAGCATGGGACTGGGTTATCAACACCCAGCCTGCATGCCAAGGCAAACAGACTGGACCATAAATCCAAGAGGTGGAAATAAGTTGAAGGAACTTATTTTTTTAGGTGGGTGTATCAAAAGAGACTGGTTGCCAGTTAGCACAATCTCATGGCAGGGACATAAATAGTCCAAAGCTGTAGTTAAATAGTAGAGCTCAAGGCATGAAGCTATGTACTAAACATCAGGAATCCAGATTAGCTGACAACAGCAAAAGATGGGTGTAAGTCATGGGGTCTGCAGATGAGTCTAAATAACATTTGAAGGTGGTGATTTTCAGTGTTCTTTGTCTTTCCTCTGGCCATAGCGAAAATCTGATCAGGCTGAGCAATAAACATCCATTAGTTTTCTGTAAGTACTTGCAGCGAAAAACAGGCAAGCATTTTTCTGAAGTGTAATGCTGCTGCGACTGTCTGTTCTGGGATGCCTATTTTGCTTGTAAACTCTGAGAAAGAAAAGGTCTCTTCTGAAGGTGTATTCAGTCCCTGTGAGAATCAGGGTTGTAGTGGAGGGCACTACTGCTGGGCAAATCAGAATAACAACTCTGTCTCAAGTGAGATGTATAGAATTCTGCTGTGTCAAAGGTAGAACAATTCTACCGCAGACTTGCACATTGCCACTTAGGCCAAAGACAATTTTCTGGCCAACAAAAATATGATCAGATACTTTGTCTAAAGGGGTGGAATCCAAGCCTCACCCCTTACTAGAATGCCTTATAAGCCTACGCGACAGCTTTTGTCGGAAAATGCTGATTCGGTGAAACTGAAATGTTTTGCTGAAATGTCTTCATTTCGATGAAAATTCACCACAGGCAGCACCTTGAGTAGAAACCTGCTTTGTCTGTTATTAATCTGCTGCTCAGTTCCAGGACTCCAAATCCATGTCTCTTTTTGCCTGAAGCCTGGAAATGCTCATCCTTCATCAAAACAAAAAGTTTCAGTGTTTGGGTTCCCTGTAAACATGGGATTTCAGAGCTGTGACAATCTCTGCTCCACCCTCTATGGTAACTATGTTGAACAGAGACACAAGGAGGATGGACTACAATCTTTCTTTGCTAAAGATGAGGCAGTAGAGCATTCCCTGTCTCATGTCTTCCTGCTTTCATGAGAAGAAAGGGCTGGTAAGCAGGACTTTCAGTGAGAAAATTAACAACTTCAGCAGTTTCGTGGGTTGGGCTGGTAACTGGAGAACCTGCTAGCTGTGAGTTGTTTTTACTGCCCACACCCTACCACTGGTCCTGGCCATTTCCTGGATCTCTTTGAGTTTACTTTATTCCCTGGACCACATTCATCCCAAAGGAGTATCCTACTCAAGAAGTTGGGGTACTCCATCTTCTTGTGCAGGTGTGAACACAGTAAGTGTAACCACTTGGTCCTAAATATTGTTAAACAGTGAAATACTTGTTTTGTGAGCATTCTGGATCTGTCCTTGTTCCCACTCTATTTCCCTTACTAGCCTTTTTTAAGTCTGATCACACGGATTAAGTAGAAAGAATATAGGTTTTGCAGCAGATTTTGAGGACAAGAGATACGATTGTCATTCTTACAACCATAGCAATTCTCAGGGATCTATAAAAGGCTACTAAGACCTCATATGAGTTGAGCTTGCATGAAGACTTATGCAGTCATATACACACACAAAAGGGCTATCCTTAGTTCTAGCAAGTTCCTAGCTTAAAAGCCCAAACTCCCTTCCTCTCACTTACAGGTCATCATTTGACAAGTAGGGCCTCATTTGTACAGGATGACTTTTCTTGGAAGAAGTTGTCTTTCTCCATAAAAAACTCCTTGCAGCGTTTCATTGTTTGGCAGCTGGTAGCATAGAGGTCTACATGTCAGAAAACATTTCCTGTTTATGTATCAGTCTGGTCAATTCAAATTGAATTATACCTTCATGTGACATGTTTTTTTGCAGGCCATTCAAGTGCTAAGTGCTGATGCAGTGTCAAATTAGTCAGCTCCCGAGTACGTTGAGAGATTAAGAATCTACTACAGCTGCTACATAGAGAAATTACTTATTTCACATTAAAATTATAGCCATTCATGCTTTTACTGCTCATTGTCCAAGGTCCAAACCCTTGACACAGTTCAGCAAATTCCACCTGCAAACTCTTCAAGTCTGTCCTTGGATTAAAAAGCAAATGTGTAAATAAGGTTCTCTTATATGACTGCTAAACTAATAATTTAATTCACAGTATTTTCACTCCGTAATGTCCCTTGGGAAACTGCTTGCTAAGGAAAGGATAGACTAAGGTGGGCTTATATATACACACGTGCACACACACAGAGTAGCCTTCTGAGCCCTGACATTAAATCTTTATCTCATAGGCCACTTTCTGTACTAGTGTTCTGACTCTGAAGCAAAACACTCTTGACCTCACAGTCTCCCCTAGTGCCTATGTAATTATTTACATAGAGGAGAATTGCTGCAGCAAGAGCTGCTGTGAGAAACTGCTTCTGCAGCTTGGTGGTTATGTGCTCCCTAGTATGGAGTGTCAGCACGGGAGAGGAGATATGGAGAAGAGTTGCACAGGAGGATGTGTGGTTCTGAAGTCTCATACTGTATTTTATAAACAAGGGTTTTTCTCACTTTCTCCCCTCTCTTCCAGAAAACAAGATTTTAGTGTCTCAGCGTCCTTTGCTCATTGTAGCTAACAAAACTGCAGCTCTAGTCTGCAACTACACATACAATGGAACAGGGAAGGAATTTCGAGCTTCGCTGCACAAAGGAACAGACAGTGCAGTTGAAGTTTGCTTTATTTCATGGAACACGACCAAAACTAGCAGTAATTCAAATAAAGAATTCAACTGCCAGGGGATTCATGATAAAGATAAAGTAATCTTCAATCTTTGGAATATGAGTGCCAGCCAAACTGACATCTACTTCTGCAAAATCGAGGCCATGTATCCACCCCCATATGTCTACAATGAGAAGAGCAATGGGACTGTCATTCATGTGAAAGGTAAGCTGGGAAATCTCTGTAGGCCAGTGTCATCCCTATACACACTCCCTACATGATGGCAGCTTGTTTCCTTCAGAGGGAAAAAAAAACCCAAAAAGTTGGGTTGCCTGGTAAAACTACATTCCTGCTCCTGATGTCCTGAAGAAGACATCTTAAAATGATAATTAATACAAATGGCACAAGGAGTAAATAAGCATACATTGAGGTTTTTGCTTTCATGTACTTAAAATTTTCTTTGTTCTTTTCCTTAAAGAAACACCCATCCAAACACAAGAGCCTCAGTCTGCAATTCCTTTATGGACTATGGTGGCAGTGACTGGAGTTCTTGCTTTCTACAGTATGCTAATAACTGCAGTTTTTATTAACTACTGGGTAAGAAACTACTGTTTTCCTTTTTCCTACTGTTTTCTTTGTCCCTTGTTCATTTCTCAGGTTATACTTGCCACATTTACCACAAACTTACTGATACCCTCACTTCAGGATCACAGCGCTTCTTCACCCATTATACATGCACACCCATGCTATGCCCCCAAAGAGTTGAAACACCAGATGCTCTCTGGGTGGGCAGTCAGGCCTCTGCAGTAGAGTCCTAAAGCAAATAATACTGCCATAGTGTTGGCACTGCCCTGCACACCAGCAATACTGGGACACTCAGTAGCTCTGCCAATTGTCCCTTTCAGGGGAATTTAGCACTACAAGCATTCCTGGCAAAACCCTTTGAGACTATACTGACAGAAGGAGCTCATGTACAGTAAAACAATCTTTAGGGAACCCTCAGCTGGCCCAAGAGCATCTGCACTGACGTCTTGTGCCTATCCAGCGATCCCCTCGGTACCCACTATTTCTGGCAGCTTGACTGCAAGGGAATAGGAGCACAGGGAACTCAGTAGTGCCTTGTCTGCCCCTGTACATTAACCCTAAGAAAGCTGAGACAGTCTTATGGTTCATTATTTTTGCTTTCTAATCTCTCTGGAGAGTTGGCTGGCCCAGGTCACATCCAGTTCTGCCTGCTGGAATAAAGAAAGAGGGAGGCATGATGCAGAGGCAGCAGCAGAACATCTTCCTAGACAAGTCTTAGGATTGTGATCTCCCAGAACTCATTTACACTACTTACTCCGTGTGGGAAGGACTTAAGCAATGACCATAGAGAGCTCTGTTCCTTGCACTCAGCCTTTCCCCTGTGTCTTTGTCCTTAAATAGCGATTTCCAACACATGACAAGGTAGCCTCTATAAAGGGCCCAGAGTCCCCAACAGGTTAAATGTTGCACATATACAGAAAGCCACTCTCACTGCTAGCTGAAGCTTGAGATCTGTTAAGTATTTCACAGAAAAAACACTTGCCTGATATATGGCTATTTCTAATGGAAAACGATCAAATGGGACATTGCCATAGGAAAATGCAAAGACAGATTAAGTGGTCCTTCTTTATGCCTTACTGTAGAGGCTGACTCCTAGGAGAGCTGAGGGGATTACAGCAAACAGCTGCTGGTGTTACGGTGCTGTGCTACATCGGCTGTGCCTTGATGAGATACTGTAGCTTCAAATCCATCTTTTACGATTTGAACCATTTTCTCTCTGCTATATTTGTTTGGTACCCAATGGCGACGCACTTTGCTACTAACACATCTACCCCCAGCAAGAGTGACAAGGCTGCATTGTGATGTGTGCTGTTCGCTGCACCAGTTTTTACCTGCTGTTATAGCTGCTGGTGGTATTCTCCTGATAATACGTATTCTGAGTGTGGATGTATTTACAGTGTTGCTGAATGTTAATACAGCTGCCTAGAAGACATTGCGAATTGTAAAAAAAAGTCCTAAAATATGATACTTGACAGCCATGGCAAGCCTGTTCCACTTGAGTTCCTGAAAGCAGTCTTTGATCCTGTAACAGTCCAGCATTCACTCATGCTAGCAAAATGTCTTTCTCCCATGCAGAATTACCTCTTAGGTGAATTAAAAATCCTATATTATGGAGATGAACACATACAGGTAAAACTTTTGTATCTAATGTTTTACATGCATGAATGCATTGCATGGCTTAAGCAGTATGTAACTTATGTTCAACACCTTGCATATATATATAGCATTAATATAAAAAAGCTTAAAATGTTTCCTAGTAACTGCCCCAGTCTGCATGTACAGTATGATTCAGCCACCAGATTTTCTAATGCAAGCCTCCTCCAATACCACAGCATCACAAGTATATTGCAGCATATGCAAATATTTATGCACATAGGAAGGAAATATCAGCAAAAAGGCGATTGTAAAAGAAGGTATGATCAGCATTAAGGAAAAAGTATGGAAGCACTTTACCTAGCCCAAATCAATAAAGCCTTAAGCTACACAAAAACACCAACCTTATGCACAGTCTATACCAGTCAGAGATTCAAATACTGCTGTAGCTACAAACTTCCTCTGTGACTATAGGCAAATTATTTCACCTGTCTTCTGCTACTTTTATTTCTGAAAGAGATGGTGCCTCCCTTATCTCACAGGGGCATTATAAGGCAGGAATTCAACAGTGGAAATGAGATTTTTGAGGCCCAGATAGTAAGACAGATAAAAGATGAACATCAGCTCTGATTATTTTGCCCCTTGAAGGAAGGCTTAGAACAATGTGTATACATTGTGTGTTACTCATGTAAATGGTAGGCAAATCATGATACACATAGCCTAGCCTGATTTTTCCTGTTCTTACTCTGTTTGAGTTAAGGTGACTTCTTTTTAACTCTTAATAAATGGGAACATCTTTCACTGCTCAGACTGTATTGCTTCTGCTGAGTCATTCCACAGCTGAGAATTGCTGGTGAGAGGCATCAGTTTGTATCCTCGGTTTGCAGCATTCCTTCACCTGGAGAACTAACACTGTAAGTCTCTCAGCAGATAAGCTGGAGACTTACATTCATGTTGGGCAAATTCCATAGATTATTTTATGAGAACATGAGTTCTAGTTCTTCTGTAAATGTATTTAAACCTGAGACTGCCTTATAAATGTGCCTGCTTCCCTGAACCGGGACCTAGGGCCAGAACTGTCAG
The DNA here is from genome assembly GCA_013400535.1 of Scopus umbretta. Lineage (NCBI taxonomy): Eukaryota > Metazoa > Chordata > Aves > Pelecaniformes > Scopidae > Scopus > Scopus umbretta. Next base: position 21,303 of record VZTL01059856.1, read on the forward strand.
CACTTAATGAGAGTTGGGTAAGTCAATTTATTAATTCAAAGAAAGAAAAATTAATCAAATCCATTATTAACTTGTCTCAGGTCTTATTAACAGTCAAAACCCCTCTGCTCAAAGGATCCCTGTTCCCTTTTTTTTCTCCCTTTTCAAATGTTCACCCTAGGCAGAACAGACTAATTGCAGAAATATTTTCACACTTCTCCCACAGCAAAAATCCAAAAAGAATCTGTACCATCAGAGTGACTACATGAACATGACTCCCCGGCATCCACCATACCAAAAGAACAAGGGTTACCCATCCTACGCGCCAACACGAGACTACACTGCATATCGGTCCTGGCAGCCGTGATACCCACCAGCTGATCCATCAGTAGCCCTGTGTGCTTCTAGGCAGCCACTTGCTCTTGGACATGGAAGGACAGCCTCTCATTTTCTCATCATGTTTGTTGTTATTGATCATGGATACCTACAAGTATTGGCTAAACTTCGATATACTAAAAGAAAAAAACAACCAAACACAAGGGGGGGAGGGGGCAGGGCTAAAAAAGGATTTTTCTCCATGATGGCTGAAAATGAGATACAACTTGTGTTGAGGGTTGTCAGTGGGTAAGACAGAAAGATGGCATCAGACCTCAGAGCTGGTCTCCTCCTAACACTTGTGGTTTTGCTCAGCTCTTGGGAGAACCGGAACTTCTGACCTTTCCCAATAATTGCTGCCTTAGATTTAATCCTTAATTTCCTTTCCTGTATGTCTAATACTCAGAAACCCTTATTGCTGTTAGATATGGCAAAATATAAAAACAAATAATCTTTTTTTCCCTACAAGACCAGGGCACCGTTTGAAGTTCAAAACACATGCTTGAAAGAAGGAAGGAAAAGTCAGGCAGAAGGTATCCAAGCTACTAAGCTATGGCACAAATGGGCTGCCAGGACAAATCAAGCTGACAGAAAACTACAAAACCTTCAACATATGAGTCCTTAGGTTGGACACTTTGTAAATGGTCACAACGCCATTTGAAGTCATGATCAAGCAACTCCACAGAGTGAGAAAGTAATCAACCTGAAGACAAAATCAAGACAAGCAGGAGAGGAAAAAAGATCTGTTGTTGTCATGAAGAACCCCATTTCTGTTTTGTTTGCCTCCTACAGTGAGGGAAAACAAAGTCATATGGGAAGCATTAGAAGACACAGAGGTCAGATTTTGAGGAGAGCTTTACTTTTACTTTCGAATTTTTGTTTCTACCCAAAAGGTATTCTGCTGAGTCCTCCTGAAAAATTCATGCACATCTTCTGGCACCTATGTTGTACCAGAGCTCTTCTGAAAATCTGGGTCCAGTTATGAGCAACTAAAAACAACTTAAATTTTTTCCCATATGCACCCAATTTTTGGAATGTGAAAGGGTCCTTCATTCCCACCATTGTGAATTGGACCTGCAAGTGTTCAGCTGCCTGCAGGGACTGCTCTGGGCACTTTGACGAACTTTGTGTTGACTGGAGGTTACCTTTCTATCTAAAGATGTTCTTCAGGAATGCTCCATGCTGGAGTAGGACAAAGTCTTCAGCAAAACCTGCTTCATTCTTTCAATTAAGCATGTTTACATTAACAAGACATCCTAAACTGTAATTTGGGTTGTTTTGTCATGAAATCCCTTTTCATACCGAGGAGGTGAGGTTTATTTTATAGGGACTACTAAATAAACAATTAAATGAAAAATAAATCCATATTCCCACCTTGAAAGAAAATTGGGATTGTACAACATTTACTTTCCTCCAACTTGGCATAAAAAGATTCTGTCTCTCTTTGAGGGGACGTGACAAAAGTAAAGATGTGGAAGTGTGGCAACAATCTGCTTTGACATCTTAACCCAAGAAAAAAACTTTGGAACTTCCAAATTGGAAGTTTTATTTGAGTTTGCTGACTGGACCCCAAACCATTCATTCTAAGTTGTATTGCCATAAACCATGTTCCTGGAGGGTGCTGTGCCACCTCTGAGCACTGGTGAGGTGCCTGCTGTCCCCTCAGCCAGGCACAGCTCTGCCAGGGCAGGGCGCAGAGCCTGCAATGGCAATGGCAAGTGAGGCCTAAGCACCCACTGCCATGAGGCATTTGACATTTGGCATGGGGCCATGGTCTTGGACCCAGCAGGGCCTGAGAGCTTCTCTCTGGGTCAGTTCAGCAAACCCACATGCTTGTGATCGGGTTGAAGAACTTCAAAACTAAGTATTTTTATTTAATTCTTCTCCTTTCCCCTCACCACATTCACAAACTCCCCCAAGGTTGACATTTTTTTCCACATAAATTTTTTACTCTCTTTTTCCTGAAAAGAGAGTCTTACCACACCTTTGTACTACAGCTGAAGCAGCCAAGGAGGCCGTGCAGGGGACAGAGGGGAAGGAGCCAGGCAGGACCCATAGCAGTCCCTTCATGGTCCCAGCTTGGCCCTCTTTGCTGGCACTGACTGGGGGGATGCTAATGCCTTGCCACCTCCCTCCTCATTGAGATGGGAGAAGTGGATGATCCCATGCCAGGGGCATCCAGCCACTCCTGGCAGAGACCAGCAGGCTGGACACAGTCCTCCGTTAGGGTATGGCACTGGCTTGCCATGCTCCATGACATCTACCTACCAGTGTTGTCATTGCATAATACAACATTAGCAAGTTCTCTGCTTACTATGCACTGTGAAAAATCACATCTTCTAGTGCAAATGTAAGGTGAGATGGCAAACGTATCAAAAGCATAAACCAGGGTAAACGTTCTTTGTTTAAACTGCATATATATATATATATTTAGATATAGATGTATCCATTTCATTATATCTATATTCCTTAGAGTTTTATTATACTTTTTGCAGTCTCCTTTTAAAATTATTAAATTGATACAGTAAATTAAATCCTGAATAAATGCATTGGGCCTGAAGCTAGTCAGAGGAAAGTATTACTTTCTAAAGCAAATGTTGGTATAATCTGCTTTCCTTCCCCTAATACTTTTGTAATTTCCATATTTAAAACATACTGATAGCTCCCACGACATGATACTGGAAATAAGTCCTGGAACATCTGGAACAAGTATTAATTCGTTTGACTGACCAAAAAGAAAGGGAGATACAGGGAAACATCCTAAACATATAATGAAAAAAATGAGGAGAACCAGAACAGGAGAGGCCCCAGCACTGTGCTAAAATGGACATTGCCATTGTATTAAAGCAATGTAGGGACATGAATTACAGACAGTTGGAGATGAGGTACCAGTAAATACCTTTTATCCACCACTGTAAGGGACTAAAAGAAAGTGTTTGCGGAGAAGCAAGCCAGTTAAGCCTTGAGTCTGGCTCTGCATATGTGGATTAGCATATATGACAAACAGAGCAATCCTAATTTTTTCCATCTGGTCTTAAGCAATGCTTAACACACGAGGACAGCCCTGGCCCTCCCTGGCCCTGCCTTTGGAGTCTATATGCTGTTTATGAGATGATGTAAAGAGAAACCTCCCTCTGTTGCTGCTCTGAACTTGGAAACTGGCCCTTATGGACGGCAGCGAGAGATCAATAGAGTTTTCTGCCTTGCATGCTGGTCTTAATTCAAAAGTAAATATAATCCTGCCGAACAGTGTTTTAATTTTTCGTCCTCCTTTACCCCACTTTTGGATCTTAGTGTTAAACGAACATCTGATCTGCAGTCATTATACCTGAACAGCAATCAACATATGTTGCAAGGGGTCAACCAAGGGTTGTGTAGCTCCAGGCCCCTGCACGATGATTCCTGTTCTGCACGTCTCCAGCACAGCACAAAACAACTACCTGACTCTTCTATGCTTCCAGGAACCAAGCCCCTAGAAGACAAATGCCGAGGGGGTAGCCTGTGTTGTCTCTGCAGTATCTTGAACATCCACCGTTGGGGTTGTCAGGTTTACTAAAGCCAAAAGTCTTGGACATTCCTTCTAGTTTGAATCCCCCAAATTCCAATATCCTCCTCCTATATCAGATTTTTCGTAATGCCTCTTCTTTCTTCTGCATCTATAAACATGAACTCTGCATGTCTGTCAAACAGTGTCACATCTCCCTTTTTTGCCTATCATCTCTTTTACTTTTGCTTCTATGCCAGAGTCAGTGGTTCAGGATCCCATCCAATTCGTTAATCTCTAACACCGTTGTGCAGCCTTCCACATGTACCCCTGACTAGTTATTTGCTTCACAAAGACTGTCTTGTATGCCACATTCCTCTTCAGTTTGGGGTAAGGAGTTGCCATAGGAGATTGGAGCTTTGTGGTGATTGGATAGGTACTTGTTTTCTGTTTGAAGGATTTGGAGTCTTTCACCCTTTTGATTTTTCTCATCATCTTCAGGTTTTCAGCCATGCCAAACAACCACGTGGGAATCCCCCACACCACGTGTTTCCCACAGTGCATTTAATTTCTGTACGTTTCATTTTCTGTGCATAGCAGGCTTTTGGCTATTGCCAAGTTCATTATGCCTGTAGACATGCCATGACAGCAGAAGCAAATGTGGCTACTGATGGTATGTTTGATACTAAGAAATAACACGGTACAAAAAGCTTGAGTTTTAGGAGCACATAAGCAAAGGCTTCAGTGCTAAAGATCAAATCTTTCCGCTTTCAGCAAGGCTTTTGCTGTGTGACTGGAAAATACTTTATTCAAGATGAATCACAGACCAAGACATAATTTTGTTAGTCACACTAACCAGAAAACAGGTTAGGGTAATGAGTACAACATCAGCTTTGTTAAGGTGCAGTAAAGACTGGGAAAGGCTGAAAACAGCACTATTCAGTAATTTGTAGCCAAAGTCAGTGTCTGTAAGTGGCTGTGAGAGGGAAACATTACTAGCTGCTTATCTTGATGCAAATGGATTGTTCTTCACAATTAGGTGCTTTTGTTAGAGCATCACATTACAGTATGTTACTATTCCAGCCTCAAGGGCATGCAGATAGTCTGATGTGGCCAATTTGGCTGACAAAGTATTAGGAGGCTGCCAATTTCAAACAAACCCATTTGCAAAGAGACAAAAAGTTCAATGGTCTCAAATTCATGGTGGGCTTTTTTGTTTGTTGGTTTGGTTGGTTGGTTGATTGGGTTTTTTTACTGGATCTCCAGGATCAAGGCACTGGTTCTTACTTTTTCTCCTTCTTTTGTTAATGAAAAGTAACTTTGATGAATTTTAATGAAAATGTAACTTTATTTTCAGGACCCCTAAACTTACCAGGACCACTTCAGTTTTGGGGAGCTGGCTCCATCTCATTCATCTGACCATTGAAATGACCAGGAATTTTCAAATGCCACAGTTTTCCTAGCCATCATATCATTATGTGGCCACATAATTCCTTTTCCTCACTGGCTTTTTATTCTTTCAATGGAACTATTCTGGATGAGGTTGAAGTGTTCTCATGGGCTGGAACAACTCTAGTTTTTCAGTCAGGAAAGACTACTCCCTAACCAGCAAAACAGAAGACGCAAACAAGCAATTTGTAACAGTACAGTTCTGTGGAAATTAACATAGTTGTTTCAGTCTGGTAGGAGGATCAAATGGCCTTTTTACAAAATCCTGTTGCTCTAAAATAAAGAAGCTTAAGAAATTACATACTCAAGTACTTTAAAAGCAAAGAGATCAGCTTGCAAAATTAAGAAATCAAAGGCAGGAAATGCCAGAAGGAAGCTTTGCAATCCAGCCTCTCTTCTGCCCCCTTGTGTGACCGGAGTGACTTTTTAATTAAAATTCCATTTTTTCCCCTGCCTACAAGGACTTTCCCTTCTAATCTGAGCATACACTGCTAAGAGGTGCTGGTCCGCTCCCTTGCAGCAAGCACAGGGCTGCAGTAAGAGGCTCCAGGTGTTGTCAGGGTAGGCACTCAGTTGGCAACATTGCAGATACAGAGTCCAAGTTACATCTCAAGCCCCTTATATGGAGGGCTGTAACAGGACACAACCATCAATCAGGCTAGCTTAGATAATAGCCAAGTTAATGCCCGACAGCCTTGTCAGTGCCCCATTAAATTAGATCACTCTGTTGTGAGTCAGAATGAACTAATTTTCCTGCTATGCTTGCTGCCTGTGACAGCCCTTGGACTACTTTAATCTTTCAACAGAAGTGGTCAAGATGAGAGCTGATTTTTTTTTTTTTTTACCTCATGAAAATGATGAAGTAGGCTGCTTGCATTTCTTCCTGGGCTTCTCAGCCTTCCCCAGCCAAATCAAACCTGGCTGGAGGAAGGAAATTGTTTCTCTGTTTGCATAGCTCATCAGCTCCTGATGCACAGGGACAGAGGCTGAAGTCCAGGGCAGAATGTTGCCTTTGGGAGCATTAACCCATGTAGCTCTTTCTCTCATTAGCAGAACGTTGAAGTAATGCCAATGTTTTATCTTAACAACAACAATAAAGTATGAGACTATGAAGATACAGAATTGGACAGCAAGGAAATAACCTCTCTCCCTGCTGCAGACACACAAAGCTGACACTACTTTCAAGCCCAGCCCTGTGATGGAGCAATCCACCACTAAGGGTGGGAGAAGCAAAAGGGGTTAAAGGAGAAGCCACTCTGAAACCACTTCAGTGAAACTCTGGAACAGTCCCTCAGGGATGGAAATGAACAAACCAGCTGCATGATGCACTACACAAAGCAAACTTCTGCCTCTCCCTGGCCATATACTAGAAATAACAGTATTAAAAACACCCTAGTCCTCCTTGCCTGAAGAAGTACTTTTTGCTTCATAGCCTGCTATGCATCAGTGAGAAACTAGCTGCATTGATGGTGAAAGCTAGGTTAGGTCCTGTGCGTGGACTTGGGCACACTGTTGAGTCCCAGAAAACTCTTGAGATGAAAGCAGCAAATTACATTCAAAGGGCAATGGCCAAGCAAACCACAGCAGGCTGGAAAGGCAGGATGGATGAATGGCTGACTGCAGGAAAAGTGCAATTGACTCCAGGGCTTGTCTCCAGCAGCTAGAGAAATGCATTAGTTTGGGCTGCAGCTCCAGTGAATTTCCTCCAATAAAAGCAGCCCTTGGAAGGATGAAGGTTCTGTGGTTATTTCCTGAGATTTAAATCAAAATAACCATACATATACACTTAACCAAAAAAAAAAAATTAAATACCCTTATTTCTGCCTTTTCTCCTTTCTGAACTAAAGGATTACTTACAAATTCTACATTTAACCTGCAGAATAAGGTTTTAAAATCAGAGTATTCCTTTCTTGTTACCCTTTTTAAAATTTTTATTAAGGAGTTTCTGCTGTAGTTCTGCAATCTGATTTCAAACCACTGAGGCAGAGAGGCAAAATAAGGACCAGGGTATAAGCGGAGGATATATGTACTGCAGCTCAGCACTGCATAGCAGTACCCACACACTGTGAAAGATAGCAGGCACAAAATGAAGTTCAAAGGGTCCATAGGTTTCATGAGCATCTTGATGAAGAAATGTCAGTTAGAAATGAGCAGCAGAAGCAGCTCTGTTTTCCTATTGCTGTGGCTTTGCTTGGTGATGATGACATACAAAGATTAAGTCTAACTGCATGAGCTCCAGTTGTTTATCTCCTTTATTATCATCGCCAGTAAGTGAAGGAGATGTGTGGGTGTCACCTGCAAAAAAAGAAGTTGCATTTCTGAGAGAAAAACATCTGCAGATCAGAGAAGGCAAATGGTATTGTTTAATTCATGCATATCTTGTCTCTTTCCCATCACTAATCTACAGGACTGAATTTAGTCTCCTGGATTTCCTTAGCTTTATTATGCTGAGAGAGAGTGCAAGAGAGAGGGAGACAGAGGGACTTGAGCAATATCAAGTGCCCAGAATGATTGCAGATCACCGAGGTAATTTGTAAATCACTAAGACAGCCTGGCTCTCAGGGCATGGAGTTTGATTTTCCCTCCCCTCTCCTCCCATCTGCTGAACTATGGGGATGTGCAACAAGAAAAGCTATCTATCTCCCATGCAATCAATTTACAGAAGAACATTTTGTTTGGGCTGCTATTGAGAGATGCCAGTGGAAACTGGAAGCCCTGGGTCACCACCCATGGCACAAGTGTTAGCATCTGTGCAGAAGACGTAGAAGATGTGGTTCTTCTGTGCCTGCATGCTTTTGTCTGTGACACAGAGTGAATCTCTGCACACAGTTAAACACCGCCTGCTGCATACATTGCATAGGAATCACTATTTTAAGAAAGATTTAAACTACCGAGGGACAGTTTACGAATGGACATGCAAACAACTATACAAACACAGATGCAAGCTTCTGTCTTTTCTCCCTGTCATTATGTATATATGTAAAAATAAAATAAAAAAACAAGTAAGCACATGTCTTGAATTGCATATCAAGCACATTGGGTCTAAGATACCTCTAGATTAATGATGTTTGACTTGGCTGTGTGCTGACTTGCCTGGGTCAACTCACCAGCCTCTGAGATATAAGAAGTATCAGAAAAATGAAAAATTACAAATTCAGAGTATCTATATTTAAAAATAAAACTTTCCTCCACCTTCAATTTGCTGTAATTTGCTCTAGCCCTGGATAATAAGATATATTCATAAGACTCTCCCTTTTATCACTAAACCCAGTGAGAACACTGATGACCATCCCTTTTTGACTGCAGATCAGAGAGTGGATTCCCTGTGGCTCTGCTACAGCTGTTCTAATCATCAAGAAAGAGTGCATGTTGCACTCTTCTTGTGCCCCAGCTACAGCCCAAGCAAACCAAGGACCTGGCTAATCCTTGGGTGCATATTTTGCACCCAAGTGAAAAATATGACATTCACCTTCCCCACTAAACAGACCTCTTTACAAAAAGAAAACTCACTTGTTCTCGATAGCTGCCATAATGAATGCTTGGTCAATAATAATTAATTCCTTGTTCTTGCAAACAACAAGTTCTTGTGTCCGTTTACTGAGGGGAGGAATCCAACTGATGTTAGTATCATTAGTTGTGTGAGGAAGTTGCACATCTGTGCAACTTGCTGTGGGAGTGTCTTCTTCCCTCATGTAAATGCTGGGTTACAATCTGGGTCAACAAACTAATGTTTAGTGCTTTTGACTAGAGAACAGCACAAGAAAAATAGCAGAACCAAAGACCTGTGCAATTTGAGGCACTGATCAGGCCAGTACTGCCTCTCGTTGAATAGTATGAGCACTAGCAGCTGGGTATAATTCTCAGATCGTTAGGAGTGAATTCATGCTGTAAACTCTCCAAGTTTAGGATCTCAGACTGCAAAGGCACAGCAAAATACTAAAGGATCCAAGGCAGGGGGAAAATTCAGGGAAGTAACAGGTTTAACTTGCTAAAGGCAAACAGGTTTTGCACTGGGAACAGGAAACCAAGAGACACTGCAAAGGATGTTGCGGGTGTTGGAAGGGCCAGCACTGTAGCGACTATGCATACCTGGGTGACTCATCATCACTGTGATAGCTGACTTGCACTCAAATGTCCCTTCTGCCCAGCTGGAGCCAGTGGGGTCACCCTGCCTGGCCTCTCCATGCTTTATCTCTGCTAGGTTATCACCTGGAAAGCACTTGTGCTAGCACTATGCTGAGCCAGAAGTTGTACTTGTGACATATACAGACCATACATGTGATACATGCAGGAGTGATGTGCCGATCCCTGCTTGAGAAAATTAAAAATGAAAAAAAGAAATGAAGGGGGAAGCAGAGGCATGGTCCTCATGCACACGCATGAAGCTCAGCAGTTGTGAGGGCACAACTGTGCCATTTTTCACACCACTTGTAAACTCTACCCACTGCACCACACCAACGTGTGTGTGTGTGTGCATCTTGTGGCGGACCCTCTGCTCCACGGGAACAAGAGGAACTAGGAGCTTGAGCCAGGAAATGTCCAGTCTGGTCACAGCTGTGGTTTCACTTCTGCATTTCTGCCACAGCTCAGACCTTCCAGCTGGGCTTCCCAGACACAAGCTGGAGAGCACAATGATGACACAGAGAAGCAGAGATAAATAAGCTTTATGCTCAGTGCTGCCTCTGAGCTTTCATTGGCACTTCATATGTATCTTCTTTATTGACACTGCAAGCTCTTTGGGCTATGTGTTACTACTCACTACATTTTTCATAGAATCATTAAGGTTGAAAAAGATCTCCAAGATCATCTAGTCCAACCGTCAACCAAACACCAGCATGCCTACTAAACCATGTCCCGAAATGCCATATCTACACATTTTTTGAACACCAATTTTTGTACAGTACCTGGGATCCCATATCTTGGTCAAGCTCCTCATATGTATGTAGTACATATGTATGTAGTACAAATTACAGTGATAACTTTAGAAGGTGTTATATCAGATCCTTGTCCCTTCCCCAGCAAATGGCAACACTAAAAGCTATAGAGGGGAAAGCACAAAAACAAAAAGTTGCAGGGGCTGGGACAGAAACACATAAATGTTCTTGTTTGCTTCCTTCCACACATTTCATTTCCTTTCCGATAGGCCTCTTATCTACCACTTGGAACACATCTGGCCGTCAGAGCAGTGGTCTTACTGGAGCTTATTTTTCAATTTGTCATTTATTTATATGGCTACACGAGTCATCATCAAAGGGAAGCCAAGAAAGCAGTATCAACAGAGAGCTCTGTAAGTGAAATCTCTCATTTCACAGCCCAGAAGCCATAGGTAATCCCCTCACGCTGTACTCAGGCGCAGCACTGCTGTGAAGCAGTTCCATCAAGGGACAGAATTGCTGATGCTTGACTTGCAACAACGTTGCAACATCACAATACTGGGGGTGATATAATGAGGAGGAACAGAGTGCATTTCAAGCACACATACATAAGCCAGAGACAAATGAGTGTTTCTCAAAGGGCAGAAGGAAGGTCTTTTATGGTTCTCTAGCCTTACCCCACCCCCTCAAATTAGAACATACTGTAAATGCTTTTCCCCCTGGGGAACATGTGTATATGGTTGGGAGAGGGTAAACATATACACATATAGTCAGTTCTGTGAGCATATAATGTTTCTTTTACAGTTATGCAAGCATTCTTTTCTATTTCCGCAGCTTTGCTCAGTGTAAGGTCTCCTTGCACAAATAGTCCATGCTGCTCAGTGACTACTGATTGCCCTGTTCTCTGGTTGGCAAAGTGTGGTCCTTTCTAATGGAAAAAAACATGCCTGAAGAAACTTGCTATTTGAATGCATCAGTCAGCCCTCTTGCAAAGTAGATCTTGCTAACTCTCTTGCCTCATCCTGGGGGAGCCAGAACCCTTGAGGCTTTTCACATGCATTTTCCATCAGAACATAAACACACAGACCTATGCTCCATCTGGCAATGGTGTCTTGTTTCCAACAAACCTAGCTGCTCCAGTGGAAGATATTAAGCCTTTATGATGGACTAGCTTGTCCTGGGAGAAATGTGTTTCCATCATTAGCTATCAATCACCTTACGGCCTTTAATAGGAACTTTAAGAAATAATCTTTATGATTTCCATTTTCTGCAATTTCAATCATTGTGATCACAAATATGCATTTATATTACAGTAATAATCAAAGATCTATTTTTTCACACTGTACAAGCTGAAAAGTGATATTCTATGCCCTGAAGAATTTAGAGGGTAAAAGCAAAACAGATGAGAGTTGATTGACTGGGAAATAGAATACAAGAAAAGGTAAGGAATTGTAATGTGATTGGCATGTGTGGATGTTTGCTTTTAAATGGGGTGTATAACCAAGGAAAAAGGAATGAAAAGAAATGAATATATATTGTTACTGCCTTTTGGGCTTAGCTGGCTTTGGTTTTAGTCAGGCACCAGTTTAATGCTTGAGAAGAGGAAAACATTCTACATCTCCCCACTGCATAACAGTGAACTGTCAGGGGTGACTGGGATTTACACTGGTGCAAGAGCATGAAATTTGGAACTGGAGCCATCTTTTTTTTTTTTTTTTTCATAACAGCACATATAACCTGCCACAGCCAGCAATCTGCAGAGGAGTGTCTCCAGTTTCTGGCTAATTGGTTGAACAGTCTGTCTCTTCCCGCACTACTGACACTTTCATTAACTTCCTCTCTGCTCCCATGTACCATTCCTGGAGAGTTTTGGTAGGATGCTGTCAGATGTATGTAAGGGAGAGATTTCTGCGCACTGAAAGGAAGACCTGATCCCATTTTCCTTTCCTGACAAACTATGATGCTTTCTCCCGCCAGCATGTGACTTGGGGAGAACTGGGCTCTGCATTTTATACCTCACCCTGACCTTGACTGCGGTATTGTATCCACTTCATTCATTAATTGCAACAGTTCTCTTTACTGCAAGCTGTAAAAGAGGAGCAATAAACCTAATGGCATTATGCACTGTAGACTCCAGCTCACATTGTTACTCATTCTCTCAAAGCAGAGACTGCTCAGGAGACGAGATTGCTGCTTAATTAACCTCCTTCTGCAGTGAGGAAGCCTTGGCAATTGGATCATGTTAATTTAGGTTTCAACACTGATGTTCTATTATCAAAGACCTTTTGTTTCAAAGGAACCCTCCCTTCCTTGGATCAAAACAAATTTGTCATCCATTGGCCTCCAGGTTCCAGCTGCACTTGCAAATATTAATCGACAGGATAGGGAAATCAGTTATGGTGATGCTGAATGAAAGCACAAGTCCTGTGCCCTCTTTGCAATATCAGCTTGTGCTGGTATTTGTTTAGCAAATACTGAATCTCATCAACTGTAAGAAGAGATACCTCTACATCTGAGCAGAAATCTCATTCCTTAGGGAAATAGTATGGCAGCTCATAAGTTGGTTTGAAGCACTGATATATAAATGCAAGCACAGAGGCTGTCTAATGGTTCTTTTGCCCTCAAATCTGAGGTCTCTGCTCCTGAAGCAGAGCCCTCTTGATGTGGCTTGGTGAGTCCTGTGCACAGAGAGGACAGCCATGTGAAGAAGAGTTCCTTCAAAACCTCAGAAGAAATTTAGCCATCCAGTTGGCAACAGCCTGTCTTCTGAGAAAGAGAAAAGGCTCACTGTGAAGAGTGAGATATACAAAGAACAGATGCATGTTCAAAAAAACCTTCCATTACAAACAAGCAAAAGAAGGACAAACAGAAGCTCTTCAAGAAATCAGATGCTCTGAAGCAATAAAACCACAAATCAGTGTGAAATCCCTATTCCCCAGAGACAAGTACCTGAAAATAATTTAAATTAAGTCAGGGGCTTCTGAGCCACCAGATGTACAGAGATTGATTCAGGCACTACAAGGCTGAACTATGCTTGCCACCTACATAAACCATTCAGTTTTTAGGACATGGATTCTTTTAAAAGCCTTTGAGTTCTCCATGCACTTTGAAAGAGCCCCCTAGAAAGCCAAAATGTCATATCATCTTATCTTTTCCCTGCTGAATATAGCAAATAATTTTGCAAAAAGTTTGCAGATGCTCTTACTTAAAAATTATTTCAGGACACATCTTGAAGCTTTAATCTTTCATCTAAGTGGACAGCCTGACTGTCAACCTTTTCTTTTTTTCACAGAGCAAGTAGGATAGAGAGAAAGTGGAAGTTTCTCCATTATCTCAAAACTAAAATGGCAACCCTTACCTGTGTAAAACTGTTTCCTTTTTTATTGAGTTGTTTTAGGTTATGAAGGATTAAGTCACCAGTATGGAGCAACTCCAATGCCGCAGAAAAAAACCCATGAGATCTTTTTAGTGGTGTGTATGCCTCTGCAGTGTGATGTATCTGCAAACCATACTGAATTATCTGATTAGAAATTGCAAAAAAACAAAGGCATCCTGCAGTGAGAAAATGAGACCCTGTGCAGAATCCACCTGCCAGCAAAGCAATTAAAAAGATGGACTTCTTAGAACAGCAGTGATTGTCATTTTTCTATGACACTCAGTGGTCTATGATTTCCTCAGATAATACTCATGCATTGCAGCACCTGGTGAAAACCATGTGATGATCACTATGTAGCCCACTACATTTTCAATAGTTAGCACTAGTTTAATCCCAAGTTAAGCTATTTAACAGGTGTGAAAGAGCATAAGAGCTTACTCTCCAGACAGAGTGGGGCAGAAAGACTTGTTTGTGTGTTTTTTATTTCCTGTAAATGTGTTTCTCGGAAGGTTTTTGGGCATGCATCTCCCTCCTCTGGTGCACAATAAAGTAACACCCTGGTGGAAGATTTGTTGTGGCAAAAAATGAAAACTAGGGAAAGAGTCCTCAGTGAAGGAGCACAAATACTTAATAAATCTCATGGGAGATGTATTTCCTTTGCTTCTCCATTTTATTATGCTGTCATCATATAATATAAATATAATAGCCATCTTCAACACCTGGGCACCTTGTATTAATGAATATTTTGCCCTAGAAATAGTTTGGCCCCTGATTTAATGTCAAATCTCCATGACCTTCTCTGACTGTTCTTTCATTCCTATCAGATTGATCCTGTTTCTTACCAGGGCTATGCAGAGACCCATTTCCCCATTTTCCTAGTTGCTTTGTTTATTCACAAAATTGCGATGATTGTAAGTTTCCAGTCCACGTGGTTAAAATGACCTGTATTTCAGTCACTTTATGTAGATCTATACTTGACAATTACTACAGTGAGGCCACACTCATGGCCAATGACAGAGAGTCTAAAGAAATGGGGTTCATCTCATCTAACTTCTGAGATTTCCAGTACAGATGATTTCTTTCTGCTGATTTGAAGGGGGCTCTGATGAATTACCTTAGATGCAAACACCTGCACTGGCTATCAGCCTGCCTTAGGCAGTTCCCAGAGGAAAACCTTCCCATCTCTTGCCTTCTGTTTGGTTCATCTTCTGTTTGAGCTGGCTACTCTGCCAGAAATCCTAGGAGAATAATATCGTCAGCCTAGTCCACAACATCAGCTGGAAAGGAAGAGTGATCAGGGCAGGGAGTAGCAAGATATCACTGCTGATATCCTTCTGTAGAAGAACATGTATCTCTTCAGAGGTGGGTAGAAAACTGCTTGCTGCTCCTCCAAGTGCTGTTGTGACCTCCAGCCCCACTGACAAGTGGGGCCTTTCCTTTATTACCAGAGAGGTTCTAAGGGACCGTTCCTGTCTGCCATCACCCAGAACTGGATATCAACCAAGTGCTTGCAGAAGGAAGACTCATCTGCTTCAAGTCTGGAGTGACTTTTGCCTAAGCAAGACTGGTCAAGATGGTGCAGAAAATTCAGATTAGAGCAAAAATCCTACTGGTGCAGACTTCTTAATTCTTTGTCACAGTTAAGGAATGTGTCTTCAAAGGAGGCAGTGTCCCCTTGCACACACGTGTCCCCTCCCTGGATAAATTAATCTCATTCACCAGCTTCAAAAGAAACCACTATTTTAAGAACAGAAATATCTCACCCCCTTTTACGAGTTGATTTTTAAATTATTCTGACACTTGTTTGTCTATGTGCCAGATTAACAAGAGACAAAAAGAATAAACACATCACTATAGTACTTTAAAACAGGATAGGCTAGTCAGTACCTCAGCTAAGATTTCCTACTGGATATTCCATCTTGTAACTATAGCAGCACATCCTCTCTGTTATAATAGGTATGTATTTGTTTAATGCAACTCCTTGCTAGACCAAACAGCCAGTTCTGTGAGCATTTACACAACATAAACCAGGCAATTATTTTAAATTTTCAAGACACTGAAATGATCCATGTAGAGCGACTGATTCTGCCCTAATCATTCATTGCCATCTAAACAAACAAGAGCTGCAGCCAGAGCTTGCTGTGCTGTCAATAATATTCTGACACATTCAACTAACATCAGGTACTGTGTTCTGATTCGCACCACTGCCAGCAATGGGGCTCTGCTCTCTGGCTCTGACCCACTGAAACGTGCGGATTAATAATGGCCCAACCTCATCCACCGCTCTTAACTCCTGCCTAGCTAAGTCCAAGTGTTTCCTCTGATCAGTTAGAAGACAAGTCTGGGGAAACAGGTTGCTTCTGCTTCTTGAAGGTCATCTGCTTCTGCCTTGAGCAAACCTACGCTGTAGACCCACAGCAGGAAAATCCTGACCCAGCTCTTCACGCAGGCTGGTGTGGTTGGGCTCAAGACTTCTTTAGAAGACTTCACAGATGGACTTAAGTAACACAGGCTGCATGCAAGCCCTCAGAGAAGAAAAATTCTGTGGGCTTCAGTGCTTGCTAAGAGAAAAAGAATTAAAAGGCTATATAATGTCCAGAGCTTCACAGAAGCAGACAACTGCCAAAGAGCTACTTAGCTCAAATGGCCTCACAAAACTCACTGCCTCTGTACCATGACTGCTCAGCCAATCATGTCGGTGGTACAGTATCTCATATATGGTAATTTGGGGGACAGGATTACACTGCTTATCTAAGCCCAGCCATTTTCTAAGAGCTACAACACTCAAATAAGCCTGAGATGCTGCCTGAAATTATCATGTCTCACAGCGGGGAAGGCACAAGCAACAGCTCTGTCCACTCTTTCAATTTTTACTTGGTTGCACAGAAATTCAGCTTCTCCCCTTGAACACAGGGGGATACTAATCCTCAGAGCTTTAATCATTTCAGGTAAAAATGTTATCCATGCAGTGTTCAGGGGCCATTTGGATTCACAGTGTGATTTGACCATGATGAAAACAGACGAAAACCGGAATATTTGGATGATGACTCAACAGTGTGCAGAGTGGGGGTTGCTAATTATGGTGGAGAGGATGTGTGCTAAAAATTCAGACACAGTGGGGTTTGCAGTACACCAATGAGCCTTTGCATGCAAAGGCTGAGCAACTCGATAAACAACAGAAAGCTAGAAACTGATACGGGTTGGTATATTTTTGATTAAAAATACATGAGTATATAACCTCAACCCAAGCCCTCACAATAATAAAACAAACTAAGCTTCTGTACATGGGCAGCCTTTGAGCTAGGAGGAGATAAATAAATAAAACAGAAGGAAAGAAATGAATCAAGAATTAAAAGGAGCATCTAATAATAAAAGAGGGAATGAGGAAATACAGAATATGATCCCGAAATTTAATGCTCCCCTATGCCTTGCTTGCTTTCAGAATAAAATGGCAACGACCGTCATTTTAAATAGATCACTGTGTGTGCCCAAACACTTGGAAATGCAATTGATTTCCTACCTGAAAGTGACACAAGTGTGCAAGGCAGAGTGATCTTAAATGACTGAAATTACATTAAAAACTTCTGCAAACCATTTCCCTGCCTTTAAACTTGCGGAGTTTGCACAGCACTTCAGTGCTGTCCCTGGACTGAAAAAAAAAAAAAGGGTTCCTTCTTGCACGGGAGCTTTCAAGTGATGGATATTAAACAAGAAGGGCTCATATGTGGTTGAAGAAGATCATGCTTTTTCTTCTCCAAGCTCTCCAGCAAGCGGATTCAGTATGCTCCCACCTGCTGCAGGTCTACTCACGGGTGCGCTGACGGAAAAGCAGCGGGTTTCAGCAGCATCCAAGCTTTACAAAAGCTGCATTCACACTGTCATCTCCTGTTAACCCGACTGTGGTCTCAGAGGTAGTGAAAGCAGGCTGAAGCGCGCACTGCCCTAGAGCTTGTCCACACAAAGCACCACGCTCTGCCCCTCGCCCAGGACGCAGGCACGCTGCCCCGGGCACCGGCGTTCATTTTGGGGCCGAAGGGAAGGGAAGCACACGGCAGAAGAGAAGGAAGAGCAGGAGGGAGGCCAGGTGTGAGGGGTGACAGGTTGGGGGGGGGGGCGCTCCCATAAAACCTGAGGTGGCTCCCCCGACGGAAATGACACGGCACCGCAGGCGCAGACGCGGCGCGCNGCCACATCCTGACTCTCCTCACGCTCACACCGATCCACAGCCCTTCTGCCTCAAGCAGTCGGGGGACAGGAGGGCGCAGCGAGGAAAGGCGGCAGTTTCTGATACCTCAATGAGTGGTGTCTCTCCACCTGCTGATCCTTCTGGACCAAAATTCTCCTTCTGCCTTTAAAGGCCCACAGGGAAGGCAACTAGCAGCACCCCACAGATTTTTGGGATGTGCTTTGCCTCGGGTTTGGGCCATGCATCTAACTGCACTGCTGCAAGAAGAAGAGGCGCAAGTGACGTAGCTGGAGGGAAAGCCGCATCCCTTCTGGCAGACCACCTGCTCCAGTGTGCTGTTACGCACAACGGGCTGTTCAACACGGGCAGTTTGTGAGCTGAGCCTAGGAAAACTGCATGTGGGAAAAAGAGTTTGGGGGTGCCTCTTCTGCTGAGATCCCATTCAGCCTCTCCCCAGGGTCCTGAGGAATTTGGTGCATTTCCGAAAGTAACAAATGTTCTTGCAAGCACTGGCTTTCAGGGCTGAGCAGCAGAGGTCTCCCAGGCCTGGCTTGGACAGTTCCCACATGAGAGGATGTGGGGAGGGGAGAAAAAGGTCGGGGGCCTGTTTGCTGATTCTTTTTCTTCATGAACACAAAATGAGGGAACTGGAAGCTCCAGGAGGTTCACCACTGTTCTCACAACTCTGTTCGATCCATAGTGCTCACTTGTCTCAGTTGGTAAACAAAGCCCGATGGTACAAAACCCAGGAACAAGCTTTGCTTCATCTAGTCAACTATTCCTGGTTTAAACTTGTGTTTCCCAGCTCATACCTGGGCAAGACAAAGTATGACTCCATCCCAGGAGAGCAGAAAATATTCCCCACATTAACCATGAGCTCCCAAACTACTGCTAAACTTTGGGCTTCTCCCCTCACATGTGCATGCAGTGATACTCCTTCAGCCCCGTAAGAGTTATGACGATAGCAGCACTAAGCAATGCGTGGTGATGATGAAATATTCCCTGGCAGGAGAATTAGGCACAAACACATCCCAAGGACCTCCTTTTTTTTTTTTTTTTTT
>VZTL01059856.1:40111-55331 GCA_013400535.1 Scopus umbretta
TTTTTTTTTCTTCTGTGTGGCGCTCCCACCAGGATAGCTGCCAGGATGCTACACCTGCAATGCCTCTCCTGCTGACTGGGGAATGGTGCTGTAGTGACTGTGCAGTGAGGAATGAACTCAAAGGACTGGACGTGTTCAAGCTCTGGACTGGACCCCTGGAATATTGGTACCATCTTTTCCTTATCTCATGCGGTGCCTGCCATAATGTCCCTTGTGTGCCTTGTCCGGGGCCCTGTGAATCTCTGCAAGCAGACCTCAGTGCAAATGAGTCAGTCCCCTGCAGAAGGGCACCCAGCTTTCAGCTGTGGTCTGCCCGGCATGACCACAAACAACACCAAGTAGAAAAAGCAGGGCACACATTCCCCTCTTGAGGACACCTGATAGGGGGACCCAGCTGTGCTACACATCTATTCAGCGTTAAAGCAAAGACCAGCAGTGCTCAGGAGGCTACGAAAGTAAAGGCTTGGCTCATGCACGTTTCATAGTAACCCTTGATATTTCGTCATTCCTGCCTAGGGTGCGGTATTGCTGGTTCTGAGAATATAGTATGCCAAATGACATTTGGCTGTGGTAGACCTGTTTTACAATGACGCTTCGTACAAACCCACAGCTCTCAAACTGAAAAGGGGAGGGCTTGCGAGAAATGAATTCTTCAGGAAGGTATGGCAGATGCTTTTCTAAGAATACACCACATGGTAACACATAGCACTCTTGCCAAAGGCGAAAGGCAAAAGGATATATATTGCCCTGCCCATCTATTGAGGAGGTCCGATGGTAATATCATTGTGTACTCAGCTCTTTTTTTTTTACTTGTTTTTAAGGTATTTTTTTGTTATCCATCTATAGCAGAGCCTTTACCTAATTGGCTATACTTAAATATTTTGGGGGGATGCTGAATTTATAGAGAAATTAAAGTGAGATTCACCCCCTCCCTTTTATTTTCCCTCTCCTTTCTGGCTGGCAAGTTACAGCAGTCAGCAACTATCATTTCTTGTTGCAATGGCAATCACAGCCCCAAGGACTAGATACGAGATTACAAAACCTGGCCCTAAGGCAAGATGAGGATGACCACACCATAAATATGAAGCATGTATATGTGGGTGTATTTCATGGGGAGGAGAGGGAAAAACTAGCAATGCTTTTAAGATTTGAGGCCTGCTCTTTAATGTAAAAGTTTACGTTCTTCCGAGAAGGGGGGAACCTCATGAGTTACTTATAAAGCCTCAGAGTGCCAAACCCCAGAGTTACAGGAATATCTGCTCAGAAAGCTTGTAAAAAAGTTCCCTTTGCACCATTTTCCTGGGTCTGAATCTTGCTTTGGACTGTGTGACTTGTGTCTGCTAGTAAATCAAACGGGTCCAGGAGCATTCCTGGGAAAACCTCTCAGCCTCCAAAGCCAGGTGGCTGGACCCACACTGCTTAACTGGAGCTGGTACTGGAATGTCCTTGCTCTGTGTGTGTGGGGCCCTTCAGTGAGGGAACCTGCTGGCTTACCCCTGCCCCAGGGTAATGGCTGGCTCCCCTCCTGCCAGCATGAGCTAACACTTGATCTTTGAATTTAAATACCTTACAACACTCAGGCACAGCTGCTGGAGAAAGCGTAGGGGTGCAGCCAGGGTGAAGCCCAGAGCCATTCATTCCAGAAGCAAATACCTTATAGCAAACACCCCAAGCAGTGTCTGCTGCCCACACAGGCACGTAGCAGGGTTCTTCACATCTCACACGTTCCTATGGCTGTGACTGATCCAGCAGGATTCACCTTGTAAACACAGAGAGCTGCAGTGAATTTCTGGGAACCCAGGACTCCTTTTCTCTGAGCTCCCTCTGAGGACCCCAACATGGCCAGATTTTCCTTATCCTTTGGAGAGCTCAGCTTTAACCCCACCACATTCACTTGCCATGCCTGTCTGTCTCTGGAGGGAACTGCATGTGTCTACCTCTGGAAGACATTCCCCTGCCCAAATTCAGTATTGCTGATATTTCTCACAGCAATCATTCAATTGGCCCCTCCTTCAGCCCTTTCTATCAAAGCAAATGTGGCATTTTCATAGACTTTACTACTGCACTCATTGCTTGGGGTCTTTGAGGTCAAAGCTGAGTAAACCTCAAGTGCCTCGCCAGGCAACTATGCAGAAATAAATTTCAATTTCAAAGATTCATTCTGTTGATTTATTCCCTGAGCTATCACTGTGCACAAGCTCAGCCGTATCACAGATCACCTGTTTAGGATTGAATTACCTTCACTGTATCTTAAATATACTATATATGGTGTGCTGGAAAGTCAAGTCTCAGAAAGATTTAAACACAAACAAAATGTACATGGTTGAAGAGAAAGCCTTGAGGAAATCTCCAGCTGTGTCTTGACTGTCGGGAGAGTTTGTGATAGATAGCATTTTAGGACATGTTTTCATGATCTGCTTTACCTGATCTCAGTCAGCATCATCAAGAAAAGACAGTGCCATCCAGGCTGCCCCCCCTGCCTCCAGCTGCACCATCCCACCCTCCTGTGCTGGCACTGAGATTAATTTGGCTGTGGAATGAACTGGGGCAGGGAAAGGATTTATCTTGCACAGCTGCACAAGGGCTAGTACTGCTACAAGGGAGGGAAAGCCACGGGGTTAGGGACTGGGCGGGGGAGGGGGCAGGGAATGATCCTGCCCATTTTCATAGAATCATAGAATCATTAAGGTTGGAAAAGACCTCTAAGATCATCTAGTCTAACCATCAATCCAACACCACCATGCCTACTAAACCATGTCCCAAACTACCACGTCTACATGCTTTTTGAACACCTCCAGGGATAGTGACTCCACCACCTCCCTGGGCAGCCTGTTCCAATACTTGAATTTTGGTACCAGTTGCTCTTCCATGCGGTCAGGTTGTCAGTGAAATCACCCTTGCAGGACGGGGGCCCTTCCTTCTTCTCTGTGCGATGAGATAATTCAGGCATTGTGCAGTGTTTTCTCACTCAGACCACAGTAACAAATACAGTAAACCCCCACAAGTTTAAGTTTATCAGATTAAAAGAAGGCAGTATTGGCCTGCCTGAGGGAAATGCTGAGGTGGGAGGGCGACAGCCACTTTAGCTTAAGAGATAAGAACTGGGCCCTGGCAGTGGCACACACCTAACTGTTGGACTTGCTGCAGGACAGTCGTCCCTTGGCAGGGAAGGCTTAATATTGCCTTGTGTGAGGTTGCTGTCACAACAGGAATCTTTTAGCAGCTTAAAACCAGCACAGCAGTGCCTACACGGAACATGTGTCCAGAGTGTAACAGCAGAGGTGGCCTTGCTGGTAAACAGCGCTGCTCCTTGAGGAGAATTTTCTCTTGGAGGCTGATGATTGCCAATGTGCATTAGAGCTGCCTGCAGCCTGCAGCTAAAGAGCACAAGGACAAACTTTTTGTCATGTCTTCACTAGAAGTCAAGCCACATGAAACATGATTTCCCACAAAGACATGTTGATTGTCTGGGATTAACAATGTCCCTGAAATGAGCACAAACGCTTAGAAGATAAGGTACCATCAGCTAAGCCCTTCTCTTGCCTGCTCTGCAAGGACTGGAGATCTTGGTGGCATTGGGATTAAAGAACCTATCTGTCCTTGATAAAAAAATACCTGCCCTCCTTTTCCTGCTAAATGGATGATGTTCACTGTAGGCAGCCACTCTTGTAGAAAAATTTCAGCTATCAAGGGGAAAAAATGGCCAACAATTATGCAAACTACTATGGTAGGCATTTACACAGTTTGGAGTATACAAACTCTAACTGTGGCCTTTATGACATTTGCTATTAAACCAGGTTACTGGGCAAAAGCCTTGAAGAACCTATGGGCACTTAATCAAGATAATAAAGTGGATCCCAAAACCAGCACATGCAGGTTAGATAAAAATGTAGTTAATCCCTGAAAGCGCAGAGCAAATGGATTACCCTGTGCACGGTGTGCATGTGGCTCCTGTCGATTTTAGTGCAAAGAGAAGGATGGGTGCACAGCTGGGTCACCCAGGACACCACTCTGGGGCCCCGCTGGCCCTGTGCATGAGCGAGAAGTGCAGGAAAGAGAACACAACACTTCTTTTGCAAGGTGCAAGCAGCAATACTAAAAGCAAGAGGCAGGTGTGTTCCTCTTTAAGGTCAGCTGAAGGCCCTGGTAGTATGTGGGTGAATGAGGCCGGGGTCCTGCTCCAGAGAGGCTGCTGGGGAGGGAGAGACTGTGATTCACTTCAGGAGAGTGTTCGCTGACTGTGAGGAGGAGGCTGCCAGCCCTTGCTTCCCACCATGCTCACTCATGCAGCATCTGCAGTTACGGGGCACAGAGAAGGGGGAAATGAAGAGAACAGGGTGGCTGCAAGAGGAGAGGGAGGTCAAAGCTTCTCCTTTCTCCCCGCTGCTTCTGGACCCTCAATTTGAGCTTCTGTGTCTTATTTCTGTTGTGTTTCTCAGTGCTTGTTTTCCCTAGAGGTCCACCTGCAAGGACAGACCTCTGTGAAGAGAATCCCTTCCTCCCTGTGCCAAACAAGAATGCCTGCTCTGCTAGAGACCCTGAGAAACAGTGGTCAGCAGGCCAGGCCCTTCATCCCTGCCATCTCTGTGCTTCCTGGGGGTGCCATGGGTGCGACGGGGGCAGGTGGCCGGTCCTTGCCCTTTCTGCTGACGTTGTCAGAGCAGCCGCAAGTTTTACGAGTAACTTCACGAACCAAATCATTTAACCATTTCTGTCCTCCCAGCTGCATTTGCCTCACAGGATGGCAGCATTTGATATCTCGAAAGATAAAGAATATTTTGTTGTAAGCAAAGGAAAACAAGAGATCGATGGTGGCAGTGGGAGGGAAATGAGCTGAAAACCATAGACAAGGCAAAAGTCTGAATAATGAGATGAGTGAGGAGGGTTATAGTGTGCAAGTGAAGAGGCATTGAGTCACACTGCAAGCTTGAACCATAAAATGATCTATACCTATTTCCCAGAAGGTGATTAGTTTGCATAATTCAGAAATTTTATGAAGGGTGTTCATTGGAACTTGATGAATAATTAATTTTTTTTTGTTTCGTTGGCAAATTTGGAAAGTCAAGAGGACTCATTTCAATCAGACTGAAAGGAAAAAAAATTGATTTTTTTGTAAATTGAAAAGTAAAACAATTAATAATTTGGAGGCTTCAAATGAGACATTTGTTCCTAAAAAAATTTAGTGCTTCATTTTGATGTTGGCTATTTAAATATGCTTTGAATTTTTAAAAATAACAGGGATTTTTGAATTAAAATGTTGCTTTGAGCAAGAAAAATAAAATAATTTAATTTGAAAAACATGAGAACTATTTCACTGGAAATTCTGAAGGTTTTTTTTCTTGATATTAAAGAATATGATTGTACTGGCCAAGCTCCTGAAATATGTTAGTATCTCCTATCCTGAACTTTTGGCTGCAGAAGTTCTTTTCAAAAACAAAAGCCCCATTCCCAGGTTTGACAGTTTATCATGAAAATCCAAACTTCTCAAGACTCCAGAGCCTGCAGCTCCATGTGTCTCCAGCTCCTCAGTGGCCCAGGAACTCAGGAAAACATTAATCAGTCACTGCAAAGTCACAGTCAGAAACTATAGCTGCACTCTCTCCAGAGCCAGCATTTGCCAGCTTAGTGTGCTGTGACCTAATATACAGTCTACTATTAAATAACTTGCAAATGAAATTACTCTGTTTCAGGAAATAGTATTAAAAAAGCAACAACACAAGCACTCTTACAGCTTTCGTAGTTAAATGCCTTCAGTTCAGGAATGGGCAGTGCTGTAGTTTCATACCTATTGAAGGAATGGAGTAATGGGAATGAAGGGAGACCGAGTCCTGCCTAACCTGTCTAGCCCAAAGACCTTGGTACAGAAATACCATGTATTTTCACTGAATCTTGACCTCTGGCAATAACCCAACACAGGCTGATATATCAAGCAGGTAATATTGCAGCAACGCCACTTACAAGGCTGCGGCAGCAGAATTAGTTCATACAGTTATATCCTTAGCGTAATGAGAACCAGGCCTTCTGCTTTACACTTTTTCTTTTACAAGACCTAAGTTGGTTGCTGACATTTGAAAATCATAAAAAGTGGGTTAATACAATGGCCATTTAAATGAGCAAACATAGCAAAAAACCTTAGGAAGTGAAACTTTCTCAAGAAAGCTCTGCTTAACTGCAGTTGCTCTTGCTGCAAAGGGTTCCCTTCACATCTTTCTCGTTTCACCCAGTACTGGTTCTAGGCAGAACAAAAGACAAAATTACATTTCACCAGTGTGTAAGACACATTTGTTTTCTTTGCAAAAGACCCAATGATTTAAAAATGAAAAATGTTGTTGTTGGGGGCTTGAAAAAAGCTTTAGGAAAAGATGTACATGCATTTTCTCAAAAATTTCCCCTTTTCCTTCAACATTTCATCAAAATTATAGAATTCAAAACATTTCCTTTTTGCATAAAGCTTGATTTTCATTGGACCCCATCCAACACATTTGTTTTCTTTGTATGCACCAGATATAATCTCACTGCTCTCTAAAAGAAAAATTCCCCAAGTGGTGTGTTACCCACAAGCTCATCATCCTTTTTATCCCCTCTTACTGACATTGCAGCCCTGTTTTATAATCTCTTTGCCCCCTAGAAACATATTTGCAAACCTTCCGGATTCTCCCCTTCATCTCTAGCAGACATGCCAACCAAACTGTCCACCATCATACTTTCTGGTATCTGTTATCTCTGTGGCCGAAACATTAAGGACTCTTCTGGAGGCTGGATCTGAATTTTAAAATGTAGGATTTCCTAGCTGGGTTTTCAGTTGATTATAGTGGAAGGAGACAGCTGGAGCTGTGAAGAAGCACATTAGTTGGATGCTTACTGCAATCAGAGGCTTTATAGCAGGCATTAATGAGTGCTCAACTCAAATAACCAGGAGAGCAAGCTGGCTACACTGACACATTCAAGTTAATGTTCTTAGAGTTGCTATAGATGTGATTGTCTAAGAATATAAGACAGATAAATCTTGTAGGGAGTTGTAATATCTGTCAGTAAACAGGTATAGTAAGAAAGAGCTTCTGAACAGAGAGGTAGAGGCTTGTCAGCTTTTTCAACCTATCACTTTGGCTAACAAAAGACTCAGCCTCCCCTTGCACACCTGGCTTCTGTAACATTTCAGGGTTTTGTTTTCATATTTAGCTCTGGTAGGGACTTCAGGAAAGGGGAATTGCTAAGTCCTAGAAATGTGGTTTCAGGTACTTTGTAAACTGGGGAAAACAAATGGAATTTGAGTTATCACTAATGCAAGGGTAAGGCTTTGTACATGAGATCATATTCTGTGGTGAAGAGTGGGTTGAACAACAAATCCTGCAGCTGATACATTTTTGGAAGGTATAGGACCTGCTTTTAGTTTGCTGACTCACATGATGCCAGCCACAAACCCAGTGCTTGGTTACAGCATCCCATTTGCCGAGAAGTCTGGATTAGGGGGTGACAATTTTTTTTGCAACTGCTACACTTCAAAAACAAGAAGATTCTGGCAAAGTCTGGGATTTATTCTACAACCCTCTGCCAGAAATTCTTTATCTTTGTTTTCCAGAGCCTCCAGTCTATGATTTAACACATATTCTAATGCAAACTCACAAGCCTTGTACATGTCACTGTACACTTTCAGTAACATGTGGTGGCCCATGGACCAAAGGCAAACTGATCGAGCGTATCACTTCCATATATCAGGGCATCAATCCTACAGATCTTAGACATAATTCCCAGGAATAGGTTCTCTGACAAGTTCTGAATAAAGAATCTATAATAAAGCCACTACTCATTCCATGCTTTTTGTAGATAAAACTGCAAGGGACGAGGCAAGGATAAGATGTGGGAAGCAGAAAAGCGAGGCAAGGTTAGAGCGAAGAGGGATTCTGAAGTGGTTCCCAGCCCTCAGTGCTGTGTTTCCATACCGCCTTGCTCTGTCATGATGGGGATGCGGGTGGTGCACTATCTGGTCTTTACTAAACTCTTGTTTTCATTTGTAAGTGGCTTCTGGGCAGGTTTTGTCTGGGACTGTGCTTCATTCACAGCCTAACAGTGACATCTGAAAGCACTGAAAAGCTACATATACCCTTCACTGATCCAGCCACTCATATTTCTGCCCAAAACATGCTTTCTCCTCTTGGTACTTGCATTTTCCTATACCCATCTCATCAAGTGCCCTCTAAGATTTCCACACAGAAGCTGTTTCCCTAAGATGTCCAAGGCTTGTGGCTTCTGTTCCCAAACTCGGTGTGCCCCTGGGAAGAGATGGAAACCTGTGCTGTAGTTCTGAGATCCAGTCCCTGCACAGGCAAATCAGACCAAGTGTGGATGTGGTTGAATGTGACAAAATACCTTTAGAACCCTTAGCCCACGACCACTATTCACCTCAACTGCTGAAACATTCTCTTCTCTGGCCTTGACACACTTTGGCTCACTGCTCTGTATTCAAAATGTTACTGTGAATCTGTCAATTTGAACACCTTGTCATTCTCTTTGTGTCTGGCTGCTGGCTTCCCCCTTCTGCTATATCACTAAGTTTCCTTTCTTCCTTCCTTCCTTTAATTTCATTTAATTCAATTTCATTTCATTTTCCAGCCCATCCCATTCTAACTATCAGCTCTCATTCACTCTTCAGAAATGGCCTCCAGACTTTGACTGGTGAATAAAGCTGATCTTCATTACCCACTTGTCATCAATTCAAAGAGGTGCTTTAGAGTGTGCTCCATGCCATCCCTTGGATTTGAACAGAACTTCCCACTGTGAGCTTAGGAAAATGCCTTTCCTTGTCAGGTCTCCTTTCTTTCAAATGTTTGGATTCTCTGTATGCCTGCTGAGCTGGACCACTACTATCTCCTTTATGTAAACTTCTTTCAGTCCTTTGCTTTAAAAATGTTAAATATAAAGCTTTAACTCTAGGTTTTCCAGGAGTCCTGCTTTGATCCTGTAGTTTAAAATGCCATGAAATTAAAAAAAAAAAAAAAAAATCAGGATCTTAATTAGCCCTGTGAAAACTGGAAGTAGGGTCTTAAGCTATAATCCACACATGAATTACACTCCTTGTCTGTAGCCTTTAAAAACATTTCTTACGCATCTCATTTTTGAGAACAGCACTCCTCACAGGTCTTCAGCAAAACTTTATAATAATTTATTCTTGTGTCCCTTGTTAAATGCAAACTGTTGTACTATAAGAGCCAGAGACTATCAGAAATATGGCTACCTTTTGCTGTTTTTCCTTTTTGCAATGCTTTAAGAAATAAATGGAAGCAGAAGTAAAACCTTTCTCCAGTATTTCTCCATGTCTCCACAGCCACAGTTCATCACAGGGTATACTTAACTGCTTTGCCTTCAGATTTGTGGGGTTCCTTTTGTTCTTTTTTGCTTATTCCTGAAAATGGACTAGCTTTCAATGTTCACTCTGGGATGAAGGTGCCTGCTTTATTCTGTGTTCACTCCCAAGTGACTGGCCTATTAACAAGAGATTTGTGGTGCTCTGCTTTGGAAAGCTCCTTCCTTAAAGGTAAGTCCTTAAACATCTGCCAAGATACTTCAGGATTTGTGTTCAAATCCATCCCAAAATCTCTCCCTTGCCACAATCCATTACAGGAAACTGGAGAAGAGTATGGAAGCTGGTGTGTAAAGTCCTTTTGCCTGTGTTGCTTCTCAGTCCTGTCTCTTTATTTCCTCTTATTTCTGTCCGTATCTTTTTCCATACAGTCTCAGATCTTACATTTTAACTGTAAGCTGTACAGGGCATGGGGAGGGGGCAATACGTTCTCACAGGCAAGGGTCCTGGTTGCTACTGGGGTATGTATGGACTATTTCAAATACCATGTAGCAAACCCAGCCAGGTCAGGGGTACAATACAGACCTTCAAGGCTAACTGAGAACTGTTAGCATGAAAAGTTGGGAGGCAATTTTCCCTCTGTGTTAGATAACTACAGATGCCCTGAAGTTCAGGAAAGCCTGTTGGATATAATTAACTTTACAGTAGGGGAAACAAAGCCTAGGCTCTAAAAAGGAAAGACCAACATTTGTAGCTCAAAGAAGAAGGATGGTCGCACATCCATGCACATCTCAAATCCTTCTGGACAATCTGCTGGTCAGCAGAAATGCACGAGAAGACCAATCCTGTGTGCCCTGAGAAGTACTGGATGGAGAATTCCTCAGCTAGTGCTGTCCTCACCTCTGCTGAGGCTGGACTGAAGGCATACACTTAGGACTAGAGAGTAGCATCTGTAAATCCAGGTTAGAAGCTGACAGAAAGGCCACATTTCTGAGAGACTTAAAAATCAGTGGTTTTGTCATGTGAATTGTGGTTCCTTCAGGAACCGAGACTGACCCACCAAACTTGGTCATATCTAGGCCTCTACTTACACTAATCAGGTTTTAGTCCTTTAATGGTAATGAAACAATATTTTTCCAGTCACTGTGTTATTTCCTTTTCTCTTTACCTATTGTTTTGTAGAAAAGATCTTCAGCCATACCACTTAGAGGTCTGGATTTTTTTTCAAATGACAGTGCATTTCAAAACCCCAATAGGTTTGTGGCAAACTAACATGGTAAAAACGTGAACTGTTTAACATAATAAGACATGATCTCACATTCTGAGTTTAACAAAATATCCTGAAACCAGATACTTATGCAAATGATAAGCTTCTCTTCTCCCCATTACATCTCAAGCAATTCACCAAGCAAGTTCCTGTCACAGAAGAAAAAAACATGGGCAGCATGAGAGAGGCTTTAAAGTCTGAAAATAATTTTGTGAATAATAACATTTTGCAATGGGAATTCTGACAGGGTGTCAGCAGGAAGGTTTGCCCTAACAAGCGTTCAATGAAGAAAAGCAATTCAAATCACTAAAATGTGAGCAACTAACCCCAAATGAGAAAGAAGCATGAGAAACCTAGTTATTTAACTTAGTAGCAATCTGACTAATCACAGTAGTGTAGTCCAGTGTTCACTGTAAATTGCGTATCCCTCTCTGAGCTAAGTTCAAAGAGGCTGCGAGACCCGAACCACTCCTAAGCTGCTTCCTCAGTTTAAGGCTCTGCAGTCCCCTCCCCTGCTCTGACACTTTGCTATGGTAGCATATGTAAAGTATAAAGGTTTCCTGTGACTTGGGGATTAATATCACCCCTAAGAACAAAGCGTACTATAATATAAGTATGTGCATTAAAGGAAAGATTTATCTTACACTGAGCTTTTGGATGCAGCAAGAGCAAAGCACAGGCTGTTGGAGACAGCCTTAGGAGTATCCTTCCTGAAAGACCTTCTGAATCTCAAAGTCAAAAGGAGAGCTCTTCTTTCACCCATTCCCTTGCCCTGACCCTAGGCCATGTGTCAGGTTTGAGTTATAGGGAAAGGATAGAAGAAAAAAAGTTCTAAAGCTGAGGAAGTCAGGGCAGGAAGATACCAGACTACACAGAGAAGAAGGCACAGGAACTAGATATGATGGGTCCTATGGCTGTAGCCCACTCAACATGGCTGTGATATACAGGGAAGGTGGACCAAGCAGAAGTCCAGAGACTCTTCATCAACTGAAGATTAGTTAGAAGAGGGGCACAGCAGAGAGAAAAGGCATCCCCAGTGATTCTTGTGGATCTTATTTTAGGGGGGAACTCATTCAGTTACCAAAACCTTGTTCCATGCTATAACTGAGCTGGGAAGGATCAGAGCAGTGAAAGAGAGATCTTGATCCAGACAAGATATCTGTTTTACTGTGCCATCCGTCTGCCATCTGCATACGCTAACTCAAGATCCAAAGTCTGATTAGCAAGGAGAGAGGGCACCATAGGAAGGTCATTTCTATCCATTGGAAGTGGATACTCTGGGATCGCCTCAGGCTGTGAAGACAGAGGCAAATTCAAGAGATTCCACAGGGAGACATATTGTGCCTTACTTAGAAGAGCAGTCATCATAACATGAGGCTTTTAAGGAGGAATAAGGATAAAAAGTGGTCAGTCTGAAAAGGCACCCTGAGAACAAAACAGCCTGGAAACAAGGTAAGTACCACTGGAAACATGTTTGCCAGAGCAGTCTCAATTGCCAGAGAGAGTAGTGCCAGAGCGCTACCTCTCACACTAGCTGTGTAAGATACTGTGGATATGTGGGGCAGCAAGCACTGAGTTTTACATGGCAATCCTTTGCAAGCATTTAGTAGTTAATTGCATCATCAGTTTGCAGTCTCAGTCAATTACCAGGAGATGACATTATGGTTGATGAGGCTCAAATGCATCATTTATTTAACTGCATACAAAATCCAAGCCCAAAAGATACACTAGCACAGGTAATTTGGTTACTACTTTGGATATGAAAATTTCAGGCATAACCTGGTAATTTCACACCATAAATCTCACTGATATTCTGGTATATGATGTTGCAATAACATTTATTTAATATTAAATTTAATATTAAAATTTATTTAAGCTTGTCTAACCAGTAATACAATATGGGACTGACTTCATTATTAGGGTGCAGTTTTTCATTTTCCCATAGCAATCTTTTTATTTGTCAACAGTTTTGTTTTGGATGCTGGTTAAGATCAAACTGACTATGAATCTGTCATTACAAACAATTGTTGCATCACCTAAGTATGGAAGCAGTAAATTTATTTATATTATGAGGTATTTATGTGATTTCAAGATCAAATATTTATCCTGTATCTTTAGATTGGGCAGGCTACTGTTCAAGAACGAATGCTGTCAGTTTTTCTAGGTCACAGTCCAAAAATAGGTCTTTGCAATCTACTAGGTCTACATATATAAATGACAAAGCACCTTCTAAAAGAACTTCTCAAAGTGTAGGAAAAAAAAGAATTATGACCTTCAGCGTAACTGAAGTGTAACTTCATTTTTATGAAATTCTTTAGGCAATGATTCATTGATATGACAGTCTACCACACAAAAAAGCAAATTAATTTTCAGACCTTACATGACTTTTAAAAGGCCAATAGGTGAAAACTGTTTCACTGAGATTTGAAATGACGCAGGTGCTCTAAGCAGAGATAGCAATAATCAAAGCTCCTGCAGTGTTTTTCATCTGTTGATCTCAAGGCACTTGGAGAGTAAAGTCTGTAGGTAGGGAAAGTACTGTATAGATGTGGAAGTCATTAGCTATAAACCTAGATAGATATTTTTTTCTTGGAAACAGGAAAGCCTACAGAAGCTGGGTTATGATTCAAGTTACATTGCTGATATGAAAAGATGAAGTCATTGCAAGTGTAATCAGTATTTTGAAGGGGGCAGCGATTTTTAAACATCAAAAGCACTAACATTAAAGGAAGCAAAGAAATTGGGGGTGGAGGGAAGTCCTCCATAAAAAAGCTAGCTTGCACTGATTCACTGCACCACATTAGGCAGCAGACTAGTTCTCTGTGTGTTGTCCTAGTAGGCAATACTTGACGATTGCTAAAATATTAAGTACTATGATTGTGCAAGCTGGCAGCACCAAAGGGCCTGAACTGCTCTATTGGATGATTACCTTTCCTCCCCCAATTCTTAAAGCAGAATGGATGGCAGTTTCAGATTGAATATATTTTTTCCATCTGCTGAATACTTGTTTTTGTTCATGCTGTTTGAGGTTAACTGTGCACGTACTAATCAAACCCACTACTTCCTTTCTCGTAAAACCAAAACAAAGCTTCATATTACTTTCAGGTACAGCATCTGGGATCAAAGCTATATATATACACACTGACTCTGTGTGGGTTCAAACATTTCGAAGATTCAGTATCCTGAAAGGTGTCGCCTTTTTTCCAGTCCTGAGAGTTCCAGTTTGTCTTAAAGTCTGAAGGCATCAGCCACCTTCAGCCCCTTCAGCACCTGTCCCAGCGCAGGAATGCTCTCAACATTGGTCACCGTGGGCTTTCTCTGCACAGCCACTGCCATTGCTGAAGGTGGGTAGATGAAGGAGGCAAGGTAGCTGGGGGTGTCTACGTTTTCTTGGTTTCACATCTTTGCAGGAGATGGACTGGGTACAACAGGGAGAGGGAGATGACATGGGACCCTTCCATAGGACAGTCTGGGAACAAGGTCTTGGGGCACTGCAAGGCATCTGGAAAACCAGAAACAGACCCCAGAGCAGTAGCATGTGTAGAGAAGCTGGGCAGGATTCAGAGTAGCTCAAAAAGGAAGAAAGACTTTGACAAACCAGGCACTGTGAGTGACGTTGTTGGCAGCTGATAATGTGGATATAGAGGCTTGAATGGATGGAGAAATTCTACTTCTCTTTGTCCCAAGTTCTTGCACTGCAGAACTGAAGAAGATAAACCCTGCCCCAAAATGGACTGATTTAAAATGAAATGGAAAGATAATACCGAGTCTTCACAGCTTATTAAAGCAAAAGTCAGTGCCTTCCCACTGTGTAGCAGGATAGAGTATAGAAGTTGTAAAAAGCAGCCAGTGGGGATGTACATGGTGCACTGGTTCTCCTTTAAAATTTGTAATGATTTTTTGCAGTATGTTTATCAGGTTTTGCTGTGTATTGCTATACTGTGGCTTGGGGTATATACTGTTGCCGTACTGTGGCTTGGGAATAGCTGGTTAAAAATGAGGAGCAAAAAGATCACAAACAAAAATATGCAAACAGGTTTTCCATTCAGTTTTACTGTTACCCTAATGGTTCTGTTCCATGTTGCATACAGGATGTCAACCTGTTTGTTTCTAAATGTGAACATGCCTATTTCTACCAGGCAGAAATTGTGGTTTAAATGCCTAATTTTAAATTTCAGATTTCAGCTTTACCATCTGAAGTCTACATTTTTGCTTTCTTATGTATTAAAAAATTTGTGTTGAGGGAAACTGAAGCATGCAGGTCATTGCTCCAGTAAGTGGGCCAAATTACCTACTATTTAAGTAACAAGTAATTGCTGAGATTTATAATATCATTTATAGTAATCAAAGCACTTCTTGAGCTTTTAAAAGTCTGTTAATGCAGTACCTATGTCAATTGTGGTCTTTGAGTCCTTTTTTTTGGAAGGACTTAGCAGCATTTCTAGGAATTACCCATGGATAATAGGAAGTGGTAGGACTCCCTTCCTATTGTGCAGGTTTCAAGTAAACAACTGCAGATCATTTCTTGACAGTTCACTTACCATCATGCTCTTTACTTCCTTACAGTAATGGAAGTGACTCAACCAGCAATGGTGCTGGCCAACAGGCAAGGAGTTGCCACCTTGGTGTGTAAATACAAGCACATTGGGAATGCA
>VZTL01059864.1:0-10213 GCA_013400535.1 Scopus umbretta
CCAGCCAAAACCAGCACACCAGGTTACAAACACAAAAAAAATTGAAGGGGGAATGTTGTTCATCAGGCTTTTTCAAGAAAAGTAAAATGGAGCCCAGATTAAGAGGTAAAATGATTTCAGACTCCTCACCTTATGCAGTAAATACCTGGTGCTGATTTGGGAGCTGATAGGTTTCCAAAGGGAGAGGTAGTGCACAGCTACCCTGTCCCCAAGGAGAAAGCCCAGCTCATGATAGGCATTGTGCCCCACAGGGAGAGCTGAGTGGCAGCATGAAGTGGCCAGCAAGGCTTCCTGCAGCTGCAGCAGCTGTTTTCTCTGGCAATATGAGTGTCATTTAGATAATACAAATATAACTATCCCATTATTCCCCCAGAAGATGCTCACAGCTGAACCACTAAGGAACTAGCAAAATGCTTTAAATTCTCTTTTCTGATAGCTCATTGCTCACAAGGGACTGTTTCTTCCTCTATGTTTCCAGCTGTTAAATTGCCTTCAAGGACACTTTTCCATATAAGCATTTGCTGCAGTGACTTCAGAGGAGTCAAGGAAGTGATGTGGTGAACGTAGCTGTAGTCCAAACTATGCAAAATCTGGAAAAATCCCATTTTAAAAGCATTTTTGTATTTGAAAAGTTAGGATGTACAAGTACAGTCTTTACTTTCTGAAGTCTTTTCTGAGTGTGCTTTACTACCAGTCTTACTGTTCAGGGCAGATATGCACCCTGTCAAGTAGAAGACCATATTTTCACCAGTAAAGAATTGACTGATTGTGACACCTTTGATAAGATGAAAGGGCTGTGTTATCTTCTAACAGCTGGCATATGCTAAAGATACTATGGTAGTTGAATCCTGGACATTCATTTACTAGAGAAAGGCAACACTACAATAACCCTGTAGGCAGCTCTTTCCCCAGTCCCCAACTATCAACACACTGAAAGAAAATTCCTTTTGAAATGCCAACTTCATTGGGGAAAAAAAAAGCTAATACAAACACTTTTGTAAAAAAGTGAAGATTAAAGTCAGAGATGAAGTTATAGTTCTATTAAAAAAAAAAAAAAGTCTTACTCTGAAGTAAAGGTACAAAATGCTGGTCTTCTGCATCCAGATATGCACTTACACCTGTAAAAATTAGCATGTGGGTAGACTCACCAGAAGAAGATTACTCATTTGGAAAAGAAAGGTGAACTATCTGGAATTTAAAATTCTCACAATAATTTTATACTGAGTTCAATATTATTTCTTAATGGCAAAAGTAAAGGATAATCTGCTTTAAACAGACCTTCTAAAGAACAAACAGGTCATTAGAAAAGATGACTAACCACATGCAACATAAATATGATACCTCAGTGCTATGTAAACATTAATGCTCAGCAGTGCATGAGACAGGCAGGTGAGGAGGTAATGCCCTCACGCATCAGGTGTAATGGTCCTAACAAGAGTCTTGTGTTCATTACGTTGACAATCATTAGTATGTGATGCTTTGCATGCATCACAAATCAGACTAAAACCCTGGTGTGTGCAAGGGACCTCGTTCAATCAGACAACCTTTTCCCGAGACCTGGAAGTTTCACAGGTGCCCAGCACTGATTTTCCTGCCAAAGTTAGCCCTCTGAATACCTTCTGATCCCAGCTGCAGACACTATAAGAAATAAAAAGCCTGTGCACTGGCCAGGGGATATGTTGTAGAAAGGACAAGCCCCTGGAAAACAGTGCTGTTCCCAAAGAAAATGTTAACATTGTTAGGGCTGCATCTTGGAGACGAAAATAAGAAAGAAAAAACTGAATGTAACTTTTCCCTTTTGGTCTTGCTGCAGTAAGGGAGACCCGGCCAAGCCATTAGGTAGCAGATCAGTACAATAATTTTTAAAGATTGCCATCAGGGGCACCTCATTTGTGCATTCAGTTACTAAATAGCTCTTTCTACTCAGCCATATGGACATCCTACTGTGTTTACGTAATGTAGGCACAAATACACAATCCTAGCGTGAGTCACCACAGTCTCCCCCATGTGTTATGAAATTCATTAGACTCTAGTCCCCAGCTATAAAACAAAACTAATGCTTCACTCTCAAACACCCACTTCACTGTCCTTGATTTCCCCACAAGCTCACTACGAGGTGTCTTCTAGCTTTCAGCATGGCCCCTTCAGGACAGATGTCATTTAGCTGTCTGCCATCCCTGGGAACAGCCAGAAGACATTTCAGTTTGCTAGGAAAGTTAAGCAAGCCTCAGCTCTCCCTGAAGGATCTTCTGACACAGGGATGTCCAGGGTGCTTAAAACACTCCTGAAATGTTATGTCCCTTCCTGACAGAATGCAGCCCATGATGGGCTGTGTAGGAGGCAATGGCATAGCATTAGCTTATATTAGCAAACCCTCATCCTTTGCAACAGGATTTCCATTGTTTTCCTCTTCCCTCTTCATAGGTTCCCAGAGCAGTGAATTCAAGCACTACCACTCTAAAATGCAGTTACTGATCAGACAGACTCAGTAATAACCTGATGCTCACGGCTAGCTCTCAATATCTCTGAAGAGTTTTTTGTAAGCAGGAGCAGGCAGGGATTCTGCCCTGGGGCTCCAAGTGCCCTCAGCTTTTTGCATCATTCTATGGAGGGCATCAAAATTGCTGCTTAGCTTCCTGAGCTGGGTTGGGACTAAGAGCATTTTTGCTGCTTTGAGGTAGCACAAAAGCCTATATTGGAAAACACAGCACTCCAGCGACACTGCATCCCAACTCTCATCTCACAAAAATTAGGGACTGTGGTGTAGCCAGGAATCTTCAGACAACCAGCTTGAGTGTCTTTCCACCACACTCAGTACCTGTGCAAACAGTTTTATCCATCCTAGCTAGGCATCCTAGCTGTCAGTGCTGACTACATTCATACTCTGAAGGTTAAGCTAACCCTTTTGTTAACTTGTTGTGGTTTAACCCTGATTGGCAACTAAGCACCACACAGCCACTCGCTCACCCTCCCCCTACCCCAGCGGAATGGGGGAGAGAATCAGGGGGGGAAAAAACAACCAAACCCTAAAACCCATGGGTTGAGATAAAGACAATTTAATAGGACAGCAGAGAAAGAGAAAATAACAATAATAACAACAGAATATACAAAACAAGTGATACACAACATAATTGCACACCACCCAATGCCCAGCCTGCCCCCCAAGCAGCACCCCCTCCTTCCCCAGCCAACTCCCCCAGTTTCTATACTGAGCTTGACATCAGGTGGTATGGAATAGCCCTGATGGCTAATTGGGATCAGCTGTCCTGCCTGCATTCCCTCCCAGCTTCTTGTGCACCTGGCAGAGCATGGGAAGCTGAAAAGTGTAAACAACTGAAACCAGGACAAACTTCATACACTTTCATATAAACTAGCAGGAGTTCTTTTATCCCTGATAATGACATGTAGTTGAGATTAATGGCCTGATTTTCATAAGTACTTGCCAGTAACCATGAATTTTTTGTATCTACAAGAATGTGCAAGCTTCCTGAATGCAGGGCAAGGCTGGCTGGGACAATGCACCTCTTAAAAGCACTGGCCATCTTCGCCTCCCCCTCTGATCAATATTCTTCACTCAGTATGGACACATGCTCATGCACTGACTGAGGGATCAGTGTTGCTCTTTTACTTATACCTTTTCTAAAATGTAATTATTCATTCAAAATATGACAATTTCTTCTCAATAGCTTGAGCACTAAATGAGTGTTTTAATCAATCATTTTTATTGTTACTGCTCTGGTACTTCAAGTTTCTTGTTATAGGAAAAATGCTTTGTAGAGAAGTCTAATGTTTTTATCCCTAAGTGCTATCTGGTTTAGTTTTGGGTTTTGGTTTGGTTTGTTTTTTTGGTTTTTTGTTGTTTTTTTTTTAAATGGGTGTTGTCATTTAACCCAGCAGGCAGCTGAACATCATACAGCCCTTTGCTCACTCCCTGCCTCCCCAGTGGGATGGGGGAGAGAATTGGGGAAAAAAAGGAAAAAATGTAAAATTTGTGGGTTGAGATAAAGACAGATTAATAGGAAAGAAAAAGAAGGGAAAATAGTAGTAGTAGTAGTAATAGTAATAATAATAATAGAATATAAAAAATAAGTGATGCACAATGCAATTGCTCACCACCCACTAACTGATGCCCAGCCAGTCCCTGAGTAGTAGTAGCCCCCCTGGCCAACTCCCCCCAGTTTCTATACTGAGCGTGATGCCATATGGTATGGAACAGCCCTTTGGGCAGTTTGGGTCAGCTGTCCTGGCTGTGTCACCTCCCAGCTTCTCACTGGCAGGGCATGAGAAGTTGAAAAGTCCTTGATTAGTGTAAGCACTACTTAGCAACAACTACCACAGCAGTGTGTTTTCAACATTATTGTCATACTAAATCAAAACCACAACACTATACCAGCTACTAGAAGGAAAAAAAAAAATTATCTCTATCTCATACAAAACCAGGACAGTGGGAAGCTCTGTTCCGCTCTGCTACATGATCCAGTGAGGGTGGTAGTAATACTTGGAGGGTTATTTCAATATGGTTATAAATATGAAGACTGTATTTCTTTATTTTTAGCACCTCTTTTCAGATCCATTTCCAATATCCCTGAAAAAAGAAAAGCAGTGTGGTGGCACAAAATTGACATCAGTTTGCTACATACCACTGCTCCCAGATTCCTATAGTAATTACCTTAGTGACATTGCAAGTGCCAGTTCAGGATTGGAGCAAGAGGATTTGAAAAATAAAGATTTAGGATCCAACTCTGATACCTTTTCTAATTCTTGACTAAATATATTTCTTTTATATAATTTTCTATATCTCATCATCATAATTAGAGGAAATTGTTGAATGTCTACTGTAGTCAAGTTCTGGGTCATCATGACTAAAATGGCATTACTGAAGCTCCAAGACAAGTACCAGGACTCTGTGACAGTCCAATCAGTAAATAAAATCTGGAATATTTCTCTTGTTACTTAATTTACAAGTAAATTAATGGTATAACATTTTCTGCTTGGCTTGGTCTTTTTTTCAGGGGAGTGTACTGTACTCTTTATTGTTGAAAATGGGTAACTGAAGCATGTATGTTGTCACGGAATATAAATGGTAGGGTATATATTTTTGCAACGCCAAAGAAGGAAACTTCAGGACCCACAAATTGTTAAATAAATGTGTTGCCAGAACTTTCAGGCTGAAGTGATGAACAGTTGGTGAGTTAACAGACCTGAACACGTTGCAACTGTTTGGCTATATGGTATTACACTGATGTAAAGACAGTGGTTGCATTTCCTGAGGATGACTGTTTCAAAATGATGGTGGCATTGCAGCGTTATGGAAATCTTACAGGAGAAGCTCAGAGTTCATGATTTGGACTTCATCCCTGGGAGAAAGAGCATGCATAAGTGTTTTAGATCAACTGTCCAAAACCCCCTTATTCTGATTTAGGATATCCACAAAGCAGTACTGTGCCAGAACTGCATCAGCATTTGTACTGTCTCCTCCTAC
This sequence comes from Scopus umbretta, assembly GCA_013400535.1. Classification (NCBI taxonomy): domain Eukaryota; kingdom Metazoa; phylum Chordata; class Aves; order Pelecaniformes; family Scopidae; genus Scopus; species Scopus umbretta. The sequence continues at coordinate 5,483 of VZTL01059864.1, forward strand.
CAAGTTGCAAATACCTCAGCTCGTTCCCCTGATGGCCTGTGGACACGTCCCTTATGCTACTGGAAGCAGCCATGCTGAGGTTGATGCAGGAATTCATTCACAGTGACTGACTGGCTGGGGCACGCTGCTGCGCGCCATGGCAGCATTTCCGCCTGCCTTTCCTCACGGGGGCAGGGACTTCTCTCTCAGTCCTTACACAGACACAGATTTGCAACTAAAACTTAAAGGATCTTCAATATCCTAAAACTTTTTTCAAGCAAGACTGCAAACTTTTCATTAACTGTTTCAGGAACTATTAGGAGAAGGACTGTCAGACAGATGGATGACTAGACACATAAATAAACTCTACTTTAGTCTCATTTTCTTGGGAAACCAGGCTACAAATAAACCTAGTTGCACACAAACCTTTGAGTTTCTTTTCATTCAATATTTGTTCAATGGGTACACCAGCCCTCTGCAACCAGGGTGAAGCATCATTATTCATTTACCTACCTCAGTGCTCCTTAAATCACCTCCTACCATGTAAAACCTAAGAAGTTTTTTATAAAATCCCAAGCTTCTAGGAGATAGGACAGATGAAAAATAGACGTACCACTTTTAGACTTTTCCTCTTTGACCTTTTTGAACAGATGGCAAAAACTTCCACCAAATCACTCAGCACTGCTTTCATTCATCTCTTTGACATCATTTTACAGCTCTGTGGAGTAGATGTAGCAGTTGGCAGGAGCATTTTGCATGTTATCTGCCATTGCCTGTACAGCAGGTCATTTGGGAAGGCCCAGCAAAAACTGCATTGTAATAGTGAAAGGGAGATATCATAAAACTATGAAAGCAGATCATTTCCTGTTAATCCATGTAAATAAAAGTACAGGCTTATCTTTTTAATAGAGAAAATGTACTTTTAAAATCAGGGCCTGAAAATGTACTGGAACAAAGCACAAGAAGCAGAAGATAAACGTCAAAGCACAGCTCTGTCTGTTAGGATCAGGAAAAAACACAGTAAAATGTAGTTTGTGATGGAAGGGGAAAAGTCCTTTGGAGACTGCAGGCAGTGTTGGTGAGGTTCACAGCACGGGGCGTCCTGCACCGCAGCAAGTGGGGTCTCACTGTTTGCATAGCTGATAAACAGCCAGCATGTTCCAGTTGTGAGTAATTTCTCCCAGTAATGAGTGACAAATTGGAGAATGGGAAACACAAGTAATGACCAAGCACAAAGCCTTTAGGCACTCTATCTGGGAGGCAAAGTAAAGATTGATGAGCTTCATTAAATGACCAATTTTAGTGTACTCTAAAGGGAAAAACCACACCGTAGCAAGGACCTGCAGACAGATGCCCAAGCAGGGGCATGAAGGTAAGGAGCCAAATTAAAACAGTTCTGAGATTAACAGTAACAAAAGAAATGCCCTGAGAGGAGCCTGGCTGTTTTCTTAATCAGACGTATTCCTCACAATGGGGCAGAACCGGGCAGAACGCCATTTCATTTCCTGGGTACTTTCTACATCAGAACAAAAGCCAGACACTTTCCAGTGCTTTTGTGAAATATCTGTCTTTGGATTCAAAAGGTGAGGATTTTGTATTATTCTCCTTCTCTCTCCCAGCCTCTGCCTCTCTCTCTCCTACTTCCAAATAAAAATTGATAACAGAACACTGCTCTGAGAATTCTCACACAAAAAAAGGGGAATTTATTGTGTCCTCATGAAGAGCTTTATCTAAGCAGTGTGTTCCAGCAAAAATTCATTTCTCTGAAAGTTTTCCAGTGAACTCAATTTTTCTTCATTTGGTCCAAACACAAAAGAGCATGGCTTTGGCTGATCCTGCTCCTAGGAGGCAGCAGCGAGGAAGGATCTTTCTGTGGAGCCACCTTGACAATGAGTGGAGGCAGGTCTCAGTCAGCCAGAAGTGGCAGCATGAAAGTTTAGGACTTTCTCTGAGATAAGAAGGGAGTGAAAAGAGAGCTGGGAGGCTCCACACTCAATGAAGACCTAGCTCCAAGGTAGTTTAGATAAAAATGTATACTTTTTAGAATAATTGTTCCTTTAAACATTGTGGCACAAGCTGAAAATAAAGGCAAGGCAAAGAAGCTGGATCCCTCCCCATTGTACACATTTATGTCATGCTGTATTTTCACATATGCATGACTGTAATTCAGCTAAGGTACATGTTTGACTGTGAGGATTTTTCAGGTAAGTCATGATGGACTTAATTTTTAAATGTTAATTCACGCTCTTTTTTTTAAAAATGGCCAAAACAAGAATGTATTTTTAAAAGACTACACTGGGGGCCTGATGCTGCAATAACTTTAGTTATTTAAATGATAGACTTTGACTCTAATGAAAGAAGAAATTATCCTTGAGTGAATGATTAAAATTAAATGATATGCTAACAGTATCTACAGACTGTGTTATCACTGCAGCGAGAGGAACACAAATTCACAAGATTGGATGGCTGCAAATCCAGCATTCAAAAATCACAAAAAAGCAAAAAACATCATTAACATTTCCTCGTGAAAGAATTCTGGTGTATTTGCAGAATGAATAAGAATATTTGTTCACAGTTACTCTACTTGAACACAACTGTTCAATCATTTAATCTGGCAAGACCACCGCCATGTCAGCAACTTATCTGGCAAAGGGAGTTTTTTTTCTTACAGTTGTCTACCAGAATGCAATTGTGGGAAGAGATTTTATGAGGGATATTTCCAGGCCTCGCTGTGCTCCTGGTGCTGCTTTGAATGCAGGACTTGCCATTGACTTTTAGTGTCTTGGCTTTGCACATCATCTACTGTTATTCTTGTCTTACAGTAAAAAAATACAAGGGGGAAAAACAAACAAACAAACAAACAAACAACTTACCAGAGCCCAGGTGGATTCTCAACTTCTATTTTTAGAAGCAAGGCTGAAAGAACTCCTTTTGTATTCCTGGTGCTGGTGAACCTGGGCCAAAGCTGCGTGTTTGTGCCTTCAGGGATGGGACTGAAGAAATAACATAAAACAGACAAGACTGGCATTTCAACAGGCACGTCTTGACATCCCCAGAAAAAGTATTTCTTGACAAGATATAGGACACATGCTTCCTCACATGAATGAGGGTAGGCATTCAGGCCATAAGCCATTGCTTTCACAGACTTTAGAAACCTAAGGCCAGAATATGATGGCAGTACACACAATCTGAAGGCAGAGTAATTCCTTAGCTCCCAAAGTTACATAGAAAAATCCCACTAGCATTAACAGAGTGAGGATTTTGCCCTTACATTCTTCATTCCAAATATCTTCCAATCACAATTCAGGTTGGCACTCACGTAGCCATAGGCAGTATAGCCAGTTAGAAACTGTCCTTCTTGCAGATGGACAAGGGCATTTTGGCTGCCTGAGTGCATAGCAGGACCAGTGGAGCTGGTATAAACATGCAATCATGAATATCTAGGGGACCAGAGCTTCACTGCCATTGTACCCGAATTGTCCCTGGTACATCTTCAGCAGTTGCAGCCAGCTCTAGATACCTGTGGAGATGCCTGTTGAAATCAGAATCTGGTAGAGATGGAGTAGAGTTAAATTACTTTTTACATTATTTTATCCAAGAAAAAAAAATGCATTTATAATATAAATAAAACAGCCTTTCATGGCTTGATACTTATGGCTTTATATGTCAGTGTTCTCTAATGTTGGAGAAAACAAGCTTTAAAGTGGACAGCAAGAAGGGGCAAACCTGGCTTGATGAAGGACCTGGTCCTCAAGGAGCAGCACAGATGCTGTGGAAGTGGTGAGTGGTTCCTCCAAACTGATATGAGAGTGGCTTCAGGTTCCCAGCAATTGACAGGATTTGCTCAGAAATTCTCAGTACTGAGCAGTAGAATAGTTGGTAGTATCAGGTACTTGCACAGGAATGCACATGTAGTCTGACAGCACTTAGACATTTAACTAGTTTGATTAGCGGGAACCTCATCAAATTCTCACTGGAAAAATTTTCTGGCAAGCTTTTAGGGCTCTCAGGAAGACCCATGCCTCAGGGAACAGTCTGTTTGTCCCAGATTTCCCAGAAGGGCATTTAACTGCTCTTTCTCCTGAGGCTGTAGTTCTTCTGATAGCCAGTAATTCATATTTAAAGACATTGCCCATTATCCTTTTGCTGAGTGCAAATGTAAGTTCCTAATAATTACTTTTCTTTTATTCTTTTCTATTTCTAAAAGCTGATAATGTCCAACAATGTATCATGCACAATCCAGTTTTGGACTACAGCTGAATATCCTAGACATTACTACAGTAAAAAGTGGTCTGGTTAATAATAGATAGTTCAAAATATTGAGAAACAATCTTAAGATTTCTTATTTTAATGATTGTAATAATGTGACTTTGATTAGGTCTTCCAGGCAACATCTGAAGTGTTATCTGAAATAATATATCTAACTCTAAAAAATAATTATATATAAAATGATCTTGGGTTGATGAATTTTGCCATCAATGGCAGCTAGCTACAAAAAGACTTTGTACATAATTCTGTGGTATGTAAAAAAAAAAAAAAAAAAAAAAAAAAAAGAAGAAACTAACAGCTGCTCTACAAAAGATTTTATCTAACTACCCCAGGTATTTTCTCCCCCTGTCCTGCTAAGGAGAGGGAGTAATAGAGTGACTTAGTGAGCATCTGGCAGCCAGCCAAGCTCAACCCACCACAAAAGCATTCAGCTTGAGGCATCATGTTTGGGCAGACCATAGTGCCTGACTAATCTAGTGGCCT
>VZTL01059871.1:9814-28185 GCA_013400535.1 Scopus umbretta
TTTTTTTTTTTTTTTTTCCCCCAGCTGGGTTGCACCCTGCCCTCTTTTGCTTCTGAACCACTAATGATGAATACATGTTTTTTTAATGAAACATGTTTTTAAAATATATTAAGATGTCAAACCAAAATTCACTCTTTTTACTGAGGTCCTCTCTCAGTGAGCTTCTCAGATACCCACCGAAATACCGATACTCACTTCCTTGTGGACCATGCCCCTGTGGGCAGAATTTGTTGTGTCTTTTCAGAACTGTTTTGACCCTTCTTCACCTCCATTTGTCCTCCCTTGGGATTTTGAAGATCCAGGGCAAGTTCAGCCTTGCTGGGTTACTGCAGAGAGTTTTCTGACAAGTATGTAGAAACTCTTCAGAAGAGTCAGGAACCTGGAGAAACAGGAAGATATTTCTGTCGTGCAGCTAATTCATTTGGCACTTAGGCTTGCCTGGCCAACAAACTACCTCAGCAAAGGCCGTTCCCGAGGACTATGTGGATTCTGTAGTTTCTGGCATTCAGAAGGCAAAAGATCTGCGAAGAACCCTTCCAACAGTCAGCTAGGTTCTGGTTCTGAGGGCACGCAAGCGAGCCTTGCAGCAACATGCTGTTGGATCCTTGTTTTCAGTGGTCAGACCTGGACCAGGGAATGCCCTAAAAATCAGGTGGGATTAGGAAAACACAAGAGCTGCAGACATCTTGTCTCCAGGTTATTGCCGTCTTAGATCCTTCTTTAAGCCTCAGTCCTGTTTGTAACACCTACAGAATGGAATGTAATACTTGAAAAATATGACTCTCTGTCCTTTATCTTTAGCTCCCATTTCCCCCATGTTTATCTTTTATCTGGGACAAGAACTTTCTGCATCATTGTGTCTTGTATAGGCTGAGCACATAGTTGAAACTTGCCAATAAAGAAATTTATTTATACCATGCACTGGTAAGCTTGGTAATTATAGACCCATGAAATGACAAACACCTCTCCTAGAGGTTAATTTAAGATGTAGGCTTGTTTCAGAAAACCAAGACCTTACCTGTGTGAGGGTCTGTCTGTATCCCCTGTCAGTATTACTAAACTACCCGAGTAGCGAATGGAAAATGGGCTCACCAAGAGCGTTGGTGCCGTGAAAATCGCTGTGTCTGCCCTGGAGTCTGTCGCATGAGAACAGTCGGGCCAGGGCTTCTCATCTCCCCTGGCCAGAGGTGGGTGCTGCAGGGACAAAGGAAAGGACAGAAGCCTCTTTTGAGAAGCAAGGGCTGTGAGAAGGGGTACAGGGCTGGAGACAGCAGAAAGGAAGAAGGGAGGCAGGAGGAGCAAAAGAAAGAAAGATTACTTGGGGTAAAGCAAGCAGAGAGAGGAAATAGAAAGAGATGAGAAGGAGGGAAAGTGAGGGTGGGAAAAATCCGGGAGTGAAACAGGGCTCCGTTGTGAGGAGACAGGTATGCCTGCAGTTACAGGGCCTGAAAGTACAACAGAAAGACTAGAACAAAAGGGCTCTTTATCCTACCTCCATTTCTGACTTGGGTTGATCTGTGTTCCAAAAGGACCAAGTGTGGTGGAAGAGCTGCTCAGCTGCACATGGGGTAGGAAGTGGGCACAAAGTCATCCCTAGCTCTGCTTCTGCTGCAGAGTCATCCCATCCTGACCAGAGCCTTGTTTGACTTCTCTGCAGATCAAGCAGACCTTGGGGCAGCCAGAATCTGCTCTAATCTGGACTGAATTAATTAAAAATTTCCCTGGCTAGAAATATTCCCAGGACTAGCCAAAGGTTCAGCTCACCCATGTGGTTACAGCATCCTAGTTTGAGTGTCATTATCAGCCCAGTTGGCATCAGTGTCGGCTTCCAGAGGTCCTGGGTCCTGAGTGAGCGGAGGAGATGACGCCAGGCAGGACCCCTGGGTCAGGTACTTCCCGGCTGTGCAAGGTTCCTGTTCTCTGGGCTATCAAGTCTGGCAGCTCTGTTCCAAAACCCCTCCGTGCAGCAGAGCTGTTTTCTTACAGCTTCCCTGTTTTCTTAGGATCTGGTTTATTTAGGGATGTGTAAAAAGGCAGTTCACCAGAGCAGCTAGACAGGGGCATGGGGTGCATTTCAACGTAGCCCTTTGGAAGCTGAGCCTGGAGAGCCATGCCGAGGGCCTGCATCAAGGCTACATTAAGCAGCAGCCCGTGGGGCACCCTCCTGGGAGAATGGCTGTCCCGGCTACAGTGTGTTAGCAGGGTACTGAGCTCTCTGTGTCTGTTCTTCTTCACGCTGTAGTACCCAAGCAGGTGTCAAATGCTTCAGAGAAACTCAGCCCAGTCCCCATCTAGGAAGGAAGAAGTACTTAAGAGCATGTTTACTATCAGGAGCGCCTGGGGAACTCAAAAGCCTTGTAAGCTTGTCTCTGTCTGTCCTGAGTGGAAAGGTTGCACGGAAAGGCAGGAGCAGAAAGCCGTGAGCAGTATCAGTCTGCTGGCACTCAGACGACTTTTCACCACCTGGGGAATTTGCATATTTTTTCATTTTCCTAAATTTACACTAGAAAATTTAGACCTCGACCAATTCCCGCCCTTTTGTTGCCTGCCTTCTTTTTATCTGTGTTGTTGGAAAAGAAGTGAAGTATTGTTGCCTCTGAGCTTCGAGAAAGCACTTTTCTTAGTGAGCAACCAGAACGGCCTTGGGGATGTAGCTCAGGCAGGGAAGGGAGGCGGTGGCTTATGCAGGTCCAGCGCTGGCAGAGGCCAGCTCCCAGGGCTGTGGTCAGTGGCCGCCCTTGATTTCGGACCCCCAGAGCTGAGGGTTAATACCGCAGCAGCACTGGGAAGACGCTGTGCCCATGCAAGGACGGGCAGGGGGCTCCCCTTGCTCCACCCTCCAGATCTATCAGGCAGGGCATGCCAAAATTGAGGGGGGGAGGGCACTTTTTTAAAATGAGAAAGGAAGAATCCCTCTGTGCCTCGCATTCCCCTCCGTAAAGCGGGTACAAGAGCTGTTTTTCATGGGCTGCAGGCGCTGGGAGCGGGCACTGTTGAAAGAAGAGGTACGGTCACGTTCCATGCTGGGTGCGGCAGGAGGCTCTGTGTTTCTGCCTGTTCTGGGTTAACGTGTAATTCCTAATCATAGTTTCATATGTTTAATTATTACTGGCATCAAAACAGTGATTGACTCTAGAGCCAGGAGTAGCATCTTACGCGTCAGCTCTCCTTTCCAGAAGGTACATTGTCTCCGAGTCGTTCCCGACGCTCTATGTGACAGGCAGCCAAGACCCTCCTTAAGGAGGGTTTTTGCTACTGCATAAACCCCTGAGGCTGGGGCAGCTCCCCGGCAGCCCCGCGCAACCAGAGCCAACAGGCAGTCATGCCCCACCGGCTGCTTCATTCCAGTTACAGCTGCAGGGCCCCCCCAAGCACCCTCTTACACTGGCAGAGGCGCCTTGGCTGTCTCTCATCATCCCACGGACGCAAAGCACGGGGGTGCTGACGCAAACTACGTTAAGCAAAGATTAAGCAAGGTAACTGGGAGGAAGACAGCTAGTGCCAACCTGTTCGGGCTCCTGCGGAGGAAAGAAACAACTTTGCCGTGTTAACAGCGGTGGAGCCTGTGGTGCAGAGAAGTGGTGGTGAGCTGCAGCTTGCCTGGGAGGGCCTGGTGCAGCGGTGGGGTGGCGTCCCGTGTGTACTGCGGGGGGTTCATCTTTCGGGGGCTGACTGGCTCTAATCTGCAAACACCCACCGTGTCGTCCGCAGCTGAGGGCAGGCGGGTTATGAAGGCAGCTCTGCTTGTACAGAGAAAATACTCAGGCCTTGATCACAGCTTCACATTCTCGTGATTGTGCCCTCACCGTCTCAGTAGACTTGTTGATGCCACCACCCCACCTATGTGCCACGCTTCGTCTTGTCCCCCCACACCCTCAGCACTTTACCTGAGACCAAGCTGTAAAGCGGGAGTCCTGGCTTGGGGGCGGACCAGGAGCTGATGCTGAAGGGCGCAGCCTCCGAGCTCCGGTCCCTCCCCAGCCTGCCCACCTTCCTCCAGGTGCTTTTGGTGAACAGCCCCCAGTTCTGGCAGCACAGCCCCCCGTGGCCACGGGCCTGGCGCTGCCAGGGGATGGTGGCACCTTCTCTCCCGGCTGTGTTTCTGCATGGCAAAGCCATGGCTCTGCCCTCTGTGAGCCGGTGCCGCCTGTGCTGCCCCTCTCCCCGTCAATCTCCTGTCCTTGCAGGCCCTGGTGTAAAATGCCCTTTCTGACCGGTACCGCTCTGTTGTCACAGAATCACATCATGAGACCACCGACTCATGAGCTGGTTTGGTTTTTTTAAATATCTCTATTTTTTTTAGCCTGATGCTCATAGTGATCTGCAGTCTCTTTGCTGCCTTCAAGTCCCTTGTGGTTTCAGTTTTGGTACAAATGTGTTTAGATTTTAGCAAATTAAAGTTGGGGGGGGAGGGGGTACAGAGCATCTGATCAATTTGTATTTATTTATTTTAACATTTTACTAAATAAAACACAATAAAATCTCTTGTCTCCTTAGCTGTATGTACCAGGTGCGGACAGTGGGTCCCGCAGGCAGAGGGGGTGGCGCGGTGCCCACAGAAAGTCCCCAGCCGCAGGGGGTGGTTCTGAGCGTGGCTCTGCACGGTGACTGCGGTGCGCTCTGGCTCAAGCCTTGCTTTCTTGGCAGGGAGAAGGGTGCTGCATCAGTAGAAATGAATTTTAGCTAGAGCGGTGCTCGGTTAAGAAAATCTCCGTGGTTGCCTCCAGCCAATGCCGTCCGGCAGAGGGCACATGGAGACCGAAACCGAGCTGGGTTTGGTCCAGGTACCTAAACTTTGTAGGCATGTTTTGAGCTAAGGACTGGCTAGACTGGGAAGGATTATCTGAAAACGATGGCACGCAGGCCTCCTGCTTTAGACATAGCAGTACACCTTCAAAAAACTGCAGAGTCAACATTTCTGTAGCCATCTAGCCATCAAAGAAATGCCCAAAAGAGGCCTGCTCCATCCTGGCACTGCTCCACCAGAGCAGTCTCTAGCAGAGAGCAGGCTAAGCTACTGTCTAGATCTGCTCTGAACCTGTGTTGTCACCTAGTGCAGAAGCAGAGTGGTATCGGCGAGCTTTGGCTGTATTAGACAAAAGCTGTCTGCTAGGGACTGGTCGGGCAGAGATGTGCCAGGCTTTGTGGTGGTGAGCAATGTCTTTCCCAAATAAAGCTGCAACAGCTTGCTCCTGGTGAACCACCCTGTCCTCCCCCCGCTGCAGCTGCAAGGCTGGCAGCTCGCATGGCCTACGAGCCAGTTGTTATTCCCAACAGACTTGCAAAGCCAAGGCCATTTAGCAGGGAAACCCCAGTCAATCCTGCTGCCTGTGCTGTGGCCAGAGCCGGGCACCTGTCCCCAGTGGGCGAGGGGAAAATGCTGCAGGTCATGGCACAGTGGCCACCTCGACACACTGGTCTCGGGGACGAGCTGCAGCACTGCCAGAAGAAACCGCATCCCTTCTACGTGGGCGTGCCTGAACAGACTACATGCCCAAGCTGTGAAGCCCCGGGCTCTATTTAAAGGGCGCTGGCTGTGCAGGCTGCGCCGCCACCCCGGCTGCCAGCCCCGCTGCGGCGCCGGGAACCAGCAGACTCGATCCCCCCACAGCCGGCGACCACCAGCTGTTTCAGAGCTGGCAGAGGACTGGTCCGCCTGCCCTTTGGTGACACGGGCATTTCTTTTGCCCGCTGTTGCTCCCTGCTCCCCAACCCTCCCACTGTGCCAGCCAGAAAGGGAAAAGGTTTCAAACGCGCCAGGCAGAGCAAGCCCAGTGATGCTTTTTCCCCAGCCAAGGCTCAGGCTACCCCTGCCTTGCTCTCCTCCCGCTGCCGTCCCTCCAGGGCACACGTGCAGGCTCGCAGCAGAAAAAAATTAATAACCAGGCAGTTCTAACAAAGATGTGAAAAAGAATAAAAAAAGCTTTAATTTAAAAATTAAATTAAAAACAGACAATAAGCAAGAGGCGCTTGTGCCCTTCCACAGCCCGCGCTTTGTATGGCTCCTCCTAGCTACTCCCACCATGGACGGAAATCCTACACCTGCACAGAGCTGGCTCTTGCAGCCCAGAGTAATGCTAAGGAGAGAACAGCGGAGACTGCAGCAGCAACTGGCCTGGAGAGCCTCCAGGGCCACCAGCAAAATCATCTGAGAGGAAGAAAAGATTAAAAAAAAAAACAAACCCAAAACAAAACCACCCCAAAAAACCCAAGACACCCTAATCATTTAATTTGTATGAGGAAAGTATTAAATAATTTAAATAGCGTGAGGAAAGCAATGCATCCTCTGTGCTCCAGTGTGTGATAGTGGTGGAACAGTGCCTGGCCACGCTGCTCCCAGCACGGCGATCCTGCCAGTGCTCAGCTACGGTCTTGTCCAGTGTCAACCACATCCCTGATTGTCGATGGCAATGTCTGCGCTGCCAAGAGCTGGGGAGGAGCAGGGTGGTCCCCTGCCAGGAATTTCTCCAAGCACGTGCCGGTCCATGAAGCTGCAGTTTTGCCCATCGCAATGGCTGCCAGGCGTGGTTCGCAGCCCTGCCCTGCGGGGCACTGCCAGACCCAGGACAGGGCCTGTTGGCAGCACAGCTGCTTCCAGCTGGGAAGTGCAGGCCCATCCTGGGCGCTCACGGCTGGGGAAGGCAGGCAGCCCACCCTGCTCTGGGTGACTCCCACACCACCCGGTACTAGGCCAACCCCACTAGAGACTTTGCATCCATATGGATGGGGAATAACAGTTATTTCAGCCCGTTGACCATTCAGCCTTGGTCGGGGCTTGAACCACGTCTCCACAACTCCCGGTGGTCCCTGGCCTCACCTGCCAGGGTGTTGGGAGGCTTCCTCTGAGCCTGCTCCGCAAAGGATGCAAAAGGGTGCTCTACATTCTCATCTCTGCTCTACATTCTCATCTCCCACTCACCAAAGCCCCGGCAGGGTATGTGGAGGATTGGGACTTGGGACCACAAAGCAGAGGCAGAGCAGGGTAAGGTACAGCTCCCAAGCTTCTCAAGGAGCCAGGCTGAGGTGAGCTAATGAAGGCTGAGATTCCACATCTCCTAAAACAGGGGAGAGAGGAGACCCATGCCCCTGGCCCCTGGCATGGGGAGTTCCCCGTAACACAGGAAGGCTGCTACTACAGAAAGAACCCTTGGCCACGCCGCAGCAGCTTGACCTGCAGGCACTGCCCATTCTCACAGCTGGCATCTTCCATCTTATCTATGGGCATCCCTTTGCTGGGCTGGAGAGGCTATGCAGCCGGCTCTGTTCCCTTGGGCCAGGCTGTGGCGGTGGGCCGGGGCAGGAGGGAGGTCCTGCACCCTCCCCTCTCCAGCGTGCTGCTAGCACCCCGCACCCACTGTCCCCAGGCATCACAGGCTTCTCTCAGCGGTGAGGTATTTGAGCGCAGCAGCCCCGTACCGCCGCGACAGGTCCTGGTGGAACTCCTCCCGCAGCGTCTGGAGGCATCCCCGGTACCCCGCACTCAGACGAAACTTGGAGATGTCGAAGCTGGGGGCATGGGGCATGTGGATCATGAAGGCGTTGGGCAGGACCAGCAGCTCATATTCCTGGGGGCAGAGCAGCAGCCCTTACTGTCAGCATCGACTTGGTGGTACCAACATGTCATTGCCCAGCCAAGACCCCCTCAACACCCAGCATCTCCATGGTGCCAGGAGCAGACGCCCACCCACCTGCGCATCCAGCTCCATGATGTGGGACACCTTGTTCCAGCCGAAGCCCACAAACCTCTGGTCGTACTTGGGGCAGTCTCGCCTCACTACAACGTAAGGCTCGAAGTCTGGCTGCCACGCCACGCGGTATGGCACAGTGGCAGTCCGCCACTTGGCATAGTCAGTTGGGGCATGGCCTTTTGGCCACACGTGGTACCTGCAGGGAGAGATGGAAATGAGAGACCAGGCAAAACTGGTGGCTCCCCAAGACAGGTGGAGGATGCGGTGGGTTCTTCTGGGCTGGCTGCCCCACAGCCCCAAGGCACAAGGGTACAAAACTGGCTTCTGCTGGGTGTGACAGCCCTGTTGGACAGCGGGGCAGCTCCAGTCCCTACCTGAAGGTGTAGAGGGAGCCCATGTCCAGCATGGAGAGCAGCTCTGCTTTGGATTTGGGGTAGGTCAAGCGGTAGTGCAGGGTCTCAAACGCCGGCACGATGAGAGCTGCCTTCCTCTGGGGCAGCTCCAGCTGCTGGATGGAGTTCCTGTAGTGGTAGGAAGGGTGTGAGGTCTCTCTGGCTCTGAGCCGTGGCCACAGCCTCCTTCCTCAGCCCCTCCAGCCTGCCCAGAAGGGTATTAATGGGTTTAGACACTCTGTAGTAGTGCCATGCACGGGCAGGGGGAACGGGGCAGCCCTCGCAGCCACAGCTGCTTCCTCATCCACTGGTATCTGACAAAAGCAAGGGCAGGATCCCAAGGTTGAACACAAAGGAAAGAGTTTCTGCATGTTGAGAACTGCTGCCCAGGGCATTTCCTGCAAACGCCGGTGCTTGGGGAGCCCAACAGGCTGGGCAAGAGCTGGCTGGAGAAAGCCTTACCTGAGGTAATCGTAGAGGCCATACATAGGCAGGAAGTCAATGTCCGTCAGAAAGACGTATGGCGTCTGCGTGTTGGCCAAGGCCACGTTACGCAGGAGGTTGATGGGGTAGAACTGCCCCTCCTTGTAGACGATGTGGTAGGCGACATTGCGGCGGGTGCTCAGCACTTCAGAGGCCTGGGCGTAGCGCAGGAACTGCTGAGCCTCTGCGTCTGACATGTACAGCGCCAGGCTGATGGGGCCTGCCCAGTGTTTGCAGATGGCCTCCAGCATCTGTAACCTGTGAAACAGAGGGCACTGCGTGAGCAGAAGACCTGTCCCGTGGCAGCTTGGCCAAACCCAGAACTGGGTGCCTGCCACTGAGCTGCGTGCCAGCCAGCTGGGGTTCAGAGGGGAGCGGGAAGAATTACTGCTCCCAGCTTGGGGTGTTGCTCCTCACTGTGAAGCACTGATGTCAGGGTGAGGACCCCACATTTTGAGATCCCTGGTAGCTCCCAAGCTGTGGAGCCACCCCAGAGGGGTGGAGGCAGGATCCAACCTCCCACCAGCCCCACCAGCACGTACCTGTCCATGGAGAGCTGGGCCACGAGGGTGACATCAGTGGGGTTGGGAAGGGCCAGGAACTCATACTGCAGGAAGAACAGGTGGACGCGGTGCTGCGTGAGGTGCTGCCGGCGGAAATCGTAGCAGGGATCGTCCTCGTCCAGCTCCTCCAGCGCCTGCTGCAGCTGCAATGCCATGAAGGTAAGGGAGAGCAGGAGCCCCACGGGAGCTGGGGCAGCTGCATGGGGTCTCTGCCCACCCCACGCTCTGGGGGTCGAAGGCAGAGTTGCAATTGCCCTCACCTGGTTGCTGGGTGGGCTGGGGAGACTGGCACAGCCGAAGAGCTCCCTGCGCAGCAGGTTCCCATCGTACTCCAGGAAGGTCAGGTAGAGGTTGCGGAAGAACTCCACGTGCTTGTTCTTCACTCGCAGCTTCTTGGGCGAGTTCCAGTGGATCACCTGAGGGCAGTGGTATGTCACCCCGCAGAGGGGAAGCCAGCGGCACCCAGCGCTCCCCAAGCCCCCAGACCCCATCCCACAGCCCTCCAGTGCATGCACTATCCTTCAGGCCCTCCCCAGTCTCAAAGGCAGCAAACCCACCCACCTTGAGATCCGAGACCTCGGTGTAGCACTGCTCCGAGCGGGTGTGATCAGAAAGCTGCACGTTCCAGAAGCAGGGGAGCCGGTACACCAGGGCCGGGTTCTGCTTGATCACCGCGTTAAAGATGTCCTAGGAGAGAGAAGGGTGAGTGCATAGGTGCCTGAGGAAGACAGCATGGCCCCCTCACATCAGCAGTGCTACGGGATCACAGCAGGGCTGACCACCCCAGAGGAGGGACCGTTACCTGATCGGCCAGCGAGGTGGAGAACATGCTCATGAGCTCCCGTTCCGCCGTCAGCCGCCACATCTGCTCCCAGCCCAGGCGACGCAGGCGGTCGAGCAGGAGCAGGATCACCCCTGGGTGCCAGGGAGGAGGACACTGGTCACTGAGGGAGCACCTAGCCATTACAGAGCTGGAGCACAGCAGCCAGTGTGCCTTCAGCCCCTGGGACATGCCACTCCTCTGTGCCCACGGGATGCTGTAGCAGCCCCCTCATGCCCACCAGACTCTCCTGACTCATCTCAGCCTTCCCCAGTCTCCCCGTGCCAAGTGCCGCTGCAGCTGGATGCAGGGCCCACCCCAGCAGCCCACACTCACCCGTGTTGAAGCCACGTCCCAGGGCTGGCCACGGTTTGTGGTTTTTCCACAGGTTGCCCAAATACCAGTCACTTTGGTTCTCTACCAGCCCAATCACCTGCTTGTCTGAGGAAACAGAGGGACGTGGATGCAGCCTGTCTTGCTGCAGGTTGAGAGGGCCCAAGCAAACCCACTGCGGTGGTGCTGTGGCAGATGGCGACTGCCACCCTGACCCCAGCACCCAGGGCCCTGCCAGGGCCCCAGTGGGTCCCAGGGGCACCCTGTCCTCACCAGAAAACTTCCCAAAGACAGCCCAGAGCTCAGCGATGTCGGTGGCGAAGGTGATGTCGGTGTCCAAGACGATGACCTTGGAGAGGTTGGAGGGCAGTGCCTTGGTAAGCGTCAGCTTCATCAGCCCATAGATGCCAGAGTAGTGCTTGTTGGGGATCCATGACACCTCCGGCTGCAAGGCAACATGGCCTCAGGGCTGGGTATGGCCATGCCCTTCCCCTGCCCCAGCAGGACGGCTCTGTGTGCCCGGCACCCATGCAGAGGAGGCCAACAGAGAGGCACAACAGAGCTGTGGAGCCAGCTGAAGCTGCAGCATCTCCTCCAGCTGCACCACCAGCCGCCACACACCTCTCTCCCTAGGCCCTTCAGGCACTCGCTGGCTGCATCTCCTTCTCCTTTGCTTTCACCCTGGCCTGGCTCTTCTTCCAGCCACCAGAACCCCCACCTGAACCCCAGTGTTTCAGTGCCCAGTGGGCGACCCAGCTCCACCGCAGAGGCAGTGCTACCCCAAGGGGCCTCCCCATCCCTCCAGCACCAGCCCCACACCCCCTTCTCAGCTGGACCAGTAACAAGTCCAGAAAGGGGAGCAGGTGAGCAAGGAACCAGCAGGAAGAGAGTTAATAAACCCCCTTCCCCTCGGCCCCCCGAGCAGCGGGTTGGGACTGGGCAAAGCGGGGCCAAGCGCCTGCCTTCAAGTCATCGGCGTTGTAGAAGCTGACGTGGACGGAGGGCACCATCCAGGACTGGAAGAGCGTCTGGAGGATCTGGTGGGCCACCGAGTCCGTGATGAAGTGAAAGTGGAGGGGATTTTTCCTGCCAAGGGCAAGCGCAGCGGCACTCAGCACTACAGCAGGAAGAAGAGGACATGGTTCCCATCCCTCCCACCCCTGCCAGGGGACAGACATCAGCTGATGGGGCAGGTGGAGAAAAATCAGCCATCTGGAGGAAACAAATCCCCCTCCGGCCCTCTAAGCAGTGGCACAGGGGGTAGAGACAGGCCCTAGAGCCCCTCTCCCACAGCACTGTACCCCCCGCAGGCTGTAGCAGCTCATCTGGGAACCCCAAACCAGCAGGCCTCTGGCACAGCACCTCCCTATTACCTGTGGAAGAGGATGGATTTCACCAGGGTGACCACATCCCGGCTTGCGTTGTGACCAGCGCACACAATCGCAACGTGCAGGAGCTGCCCAGAGACAAACGGTGCCTTTTTGAGATTGGACACCCCCCTCGCAGGGGTCTGTCAGCTCCTCCCTGGGGCCATGCTATGGGGAGAGACTCCATAACCCAGCCCTTCCCCTGGGGAAGGAGCCCCAGAGAGAGGTAGTAGTCTGCCGGCTCAGAAGCAGGGACCAGGAGTCCGGCTGCCACTCCTCCTGTCTGACCTCCCTCTCCGGAGAAGCAAGACACCCTCACCCACTGGCTGTGGCCTGTTGAGCACCACAGAGTGCCAGGATGAGGCCCCAGCATGGACAGAGCACGGGGTGAGCACTGCCAGGCAGGCGGCACTTAAGTCCGTGCTCAGCCAAGGTCCCAGCCTCCCATCTTGGCATCCCCTATCCACCGTGCCGCTGTGCCGGTGCCATCACCCACCTCACACTTGTGCACCGTCCGCTGCTTGGGGCAGGCTGTGCGGTTGCTCCTCTCGCCCCTGGGGGGGTCCCCATCCTCGGTGGAGGCCCCCCACTGCGGGCTGCCGTCGCTGCCCTCCGCCTGTGCCTGGCTAAGCTGCAGGCGGAGCTGCTGGTTCTCCTCCTCCACCCTGCGCACCCTTGAAGCCAGCGCCTCCCGCTCCACATCCCGGCTCGGCTGCTCGCCCAGGCAAGGCGGCAGCAGGAGGAAGCGGCCATCTGCGGAGAGACATGGGGCGTGCGATGGGCATGGCAAGGCACAGCTCGGCCGGGAGGGAGCGGGTGTGGATGGTGGGGCAGAGCCCCAACTGAGAGGTCCCAGCACACCCCATGTGTGCCCAGCCAATGTCACAGCTCTGCTCCCGTGATCCCCAGGGATGCCCCTGGAAATGCAGAGCTCAGAAACACCTACAGCAACACGCATGGCCACAGAGCAACCACCCCAAGGCCTCGGCCTCCCCATCCCATTCTCTCTTGGGGACCACCCCTTCATCCGAGGAGGAGGACCCACTCACATTCGAGGCTGCCCACAAAGAGGTAGAGCCAGGAGAGGAGGACAGCCAGAGTCACCGTGGCGAGCAGCAGCTTCAGCTTCACGCGCCAGGAGCGCAACATGGTGTGCTGGCGGGACAGGGGCAGCGAGGATCAGGTGGGCAGCCCGAGCCCGGCTGGCCCCGGCATCCTAGAGCCTGTGAGGGGTAGAGGAGCAGACAGTGGTGTCACCAGTAGCCCTGCAGCCCACACCCAGGTGCCTTGACATCCCCCAGCAGAATGCCCCCTGTCTCCTGCTCCCTCCAGGACACTGCCCAGGCAAGCACAGCAGCAAGACAGACGCCCTTCACTGCTCCAGCAACAGCTTCTCCCAGCTCCCACCCTCCTGCCCATGCTGGGGCATCTGGACCCTCCCCGGCGCCTGCCCCACCACCCTGCTGAGGCGGCACGGCTCTCAGGGTGGACCTCAAACATGGGATCAGGGAAGGATTCCCCCAAGTGGTTTCATTCCAGCCCTGTTCCTCGCTCCTTGCCATCCCACAGGCAAGGGGAAAGAATGAAGAGCTCCCATGGGAGGAGAAAGGCTGTGCTGGAGAGGTCCTCCCTGAGCCAGGTGGCTGGTCATAGGGTGGTTAATGGAGCCTGCCCTTGAGAGGGAGCGCAGGTCCCTCCCCCACCGCCTCCGGAGCACGGAGCACGAAGGGGCCAGGACTGCTCTTGAGACATGGCCTCAAGGACGACACGGCCAGGCTGGGTGGGAGTGCAGCCCACGCAGAGCCAGGCGAGGAGCCCAGCTGGCTCCTTCCCAGCCTTCCCACCGGCGGGCTCAGGAAACTCCCACGGCACCCCATACCGACATCTGCCGTGGGCCAAGTGCTTCCCTCTCCACTCACAGCAACCTGCCCTGATGAAATTTGGTGGAAAAATCCCAAACGCTTCAATGAAACTCACTTCCCGGCACTGCTGGCTCAACAGGGCACGCCGGGGAACCTCCCTCGCCCCGCTGCAGCAGCTCCAGCCACGCGTGCTGTGCTGCTTTCATTCCTCGGCGGCGGCGAGACGCTCCCCCACAGGGCAGAGTACCACGCTCCCTGCCTTGCTCCTGTACCCGGGCCCAACACGGGGACAGAAAGCCCGTCTCCAGAGCGCCCTGCCCCAAGATCCCAAAGAGCCAGGTGCCCAGGGCAGACAAAGACCCCACAAAGCAAAGGAACACCAACCTCTCCCCAGCAGGCTGGCCTCGCTCCACGCCCCTGCTTGCCTGCCTGCTGCAGCTCAAGACTGAGCCCCTGCCCTCATCTGCAACATCTGGAGGCTCAACAAAAGCTGCCATAGGGATGAATGGGCCGGATTAGGGTCTGCTCCCCCTTGCACACACCCCGCTGGAGGCCGGAGACCATTGATGTGCAGATGCCCATGGGGCCACCAGGGCTTGGGAGCTGAAACATGCAGCCTGGGAGGACACCACCCAGAGCAGCCCCTGGGGCCTGGGTGCAAATGCCTGCCCACCGCAGGAACCGCCTGCGAGAGTGGATGACAAGCTCGCCAGGAGAAAGGGATACGCAGCAACAGGCGCAGGCTCTGCAAGGGCTGGGGCAAGGCCAGCCCGAGGGAGTACAGCCACCGTAACCTGCTGGGGGATGCAGCTGAGCCCTGCAGCAGTGGGCACGGCACCTGAGGGGCTGCACCCCTTTTCCTGGTGGAGAAGGGGTCCTTCCCAGCACCACAGCTCCCTGCAAGCAGGGCCTGGCGTTGCCCTGGTTTTCCACTCTATAGAGCAGGTGAAGCGCAGGTATGGCAGGGAAGAGGGAGCTGACACATGGAGCACACCAGGCCCAGGTGCCCCGTTCCCCGACCACGGCCATGAGCCGTGCTGGATCTGGCGAGGTCTCTGCACTTTGCTCCAGCCTGCCTCCCGTCCCACAAGCCGATCTCCACCCCTCCCGCCTGGCCTGGGCATCCCCCAAACTTTGTGTTGAGCTCACCGCACAGGAGGTGGGGGTGAGGCGAGATGAGGGAGGTCAGCCAGCACGGAGCAGTCTGAGACGCTGAGGGACGGGAAAGGGACTCTAGCACAAAGGAAGGAGAGAACGTGGTGGCAAACAGCAGCACCCCTCCTGCTCCCATTTGCCCCCGTGGCCCCCCTGGGGGGGCCCTCACTGCAGGGAACGGCACCCAGCCTGCACGTCAGCACGCTACCGGGACGGCAATTTAGGGGCACAGGATGGGACCAGCAGCAGGCCAGTTACCAAAGACCCTCCTGGAAGCACCCAAGGACTCCATCNCCCGCGCTGGCCCCCCTTTCGGAGGAAGAAAGAACAAACAAAACAAGAGATTAAATTCGCTTTCTACTCAAGAGCCCCCAGCGCCAGGGGCACGGAGTTGCCCAAAGTAAGTCGGGAGGAATCCACCCTCCCTCCAGCCCCCTTCCCTCTCCCAGGCCTCAAATATCCCCCCGTTGCTGAGATAAGGGAAGCATCGGGATTCTTTACCCCCCACCCAGCACCTGCCGCCTGCTTTCCCAAGGCAGGTGCAGGAGCCTTTGTCCACACAGAGAGATAGTCGGGGGGCTGCTTTGGAAGGCAGCAAAGCCCAGGATGCAAGTACGGCAAGGGGGAGTGCAGTCCTTGCTACCCAGAGAGATCAGCTGCCACCCGAGCACTAGCCCCTCGCCTGGACAGGGTGCAAGCACCACTGTACGTTTGAAAAGAAGAGCTGCCCCCCAACTGCCCAGGCTTCTTCTAGCCCCACCAGCCCAGGAAAGCAGGGCTCCCCGAAGAGCGCAGCATCCCCCAGACCTGCCCAGCACGCTGGGAGCGAGCAGGATGGCAGCAGGAGGAGCGGGAGGCCAGGGCTGGGAATGCTAACTATGCGGAGACGGGCTGTACCTGCAGCTCCCCCCGTGCCTGGCCCCAGGGCTGGGGAAAGGCAGCAGCAAACTGCCCGGAGCTGGAGCACAAGGAGAAGTCCCCTGCCCTCCTGCCTGCCTTGGCCTGGGCTGGAGCCTGCTGCAGGATGCCTGGAGAAGGCAGGGTGTGGTGGGAGGAGGCCGCCACCAGGAGCAGGCGGAGGGATCAGGATACAAACTGCCTGCATAGCAATTTAGATGAAACGTAAATTGCCCCCCACCCCATAACCCAAGGGCGAGCGGTGGCAGCAAGCCCCAGCCTGCCTCGCAAAGACAGAGCAGCGCCTGCAAAGGCAGCCCTGCAGCCCCAGGGCAGGGGCAGGCTGGGTCTCCACCCAGGCAGCACTGAAATCACTGCCCCGGAGACGCATTTGCCTCCCGCTCAGGCAGCTCTTGCTTGCCCTTGCAGAGCCCTGTTACAGCAGGCAGTCGCTCCTCAGTGGGGAGAGGAAACCCCCCGGCTGCCCCTGAGCCAGCGGCTCCCCAGAGCAGGAGCCCTCCCTTCGCTCCTCCGCCTGGCCCAGCAGCACATGGAGGTTAGCCCCAGGGACTGTCCTGTCCCTGCCCCGTGGTATCCATCAGGTAACAAGTGCTCCAGCTGAGGCAGCGGCTGCGCAGGACTTACCCACGCTTCTGGGGGAAGCCCGGGCCTCCTGCAGCCTCCTGCCAACAGCACTGCTCCGGGGGAGGAAACTGCCTCCTGCTCTGGCTGACCACCGCCGCCTCTCCGCATGCTTTTCCCGGCCTCCCTATCTTGCTCGCTCCTGCAAGTGAGGGCCCAGCACCAGACCCAGTGCAGTGAGAACCCAGCCAGGCGCTCACCAGCCAGGGCAGGAGCAGGTAGGCTGGTGGGGAGCACAGGCGAGGCGGAGGCCTTTTAGGATGTTTATGGCGGTGGGGAGCTGGCAAGCAGGAGGGCAGCTACGGCAGCCTTTCCTCCCCCGTGAAGCGTTTAAAGGCACAGCAAGTGGAGGGCAAGGCTGGAAGCGGCTCCCAGGCAAGGGGCACAGTGGGTACCGGCAGCCGCGGCACGGCACGCAAGCGTCCCAGCTCTACCCTGCGGCCACGGCGCTCGGCCTCACCGCCCTCCCTCCTCAGTCTCCTTGCTCGCACCAGGCAAGCACAGCCAGCAGTAAGATGAGAGCTTTCCCAATACTGCCGGTTTCCAACCCCAGCACGAGGGTGCGGGGCAGAAGCCCTGTTCGCAGCAGGTTATGCAGGGCGGCTCCTGCTTCGGCAGGGATCGGGGATGTGGCAAACGGGACAGAAAGAGGCAGCCGTGTCCCCTCCTCTCTCTCGCTGGGAGAAGCTGACAGCAGACACCGGGGAAGGGGCAGGCAGGACCCCGGTCTCACCTCGTGACTGGACACCCCTGCCTCCAGCCATGACAGGGCGACAGCCAGGGGACAGGGATTGTCAAGCCAGCAGAGCCAGGCAGCTACAGAAACACGGGGTGTACGCTCACCCTGAGGTCTGGGCAGGAGCCCAAGGCTGGCTGCCCGCCAGCCACCCCTCCATGCACAAACAGCCTCTGCTCCCGGGATGGTGCACCCACCTTGCTTGCCCCAAGCTGCCCCTGAGAGCTGCCCATGTGCTGGCACCCTGCTCCTCCAAAATCCTCCCTTTTTGTAGGAGCATGGCTCAGCCCGACTGGCCTTCACTCTCCCTGGCTTGGTGACTATCAGGTGAGCAGTTAATGTTTAGGGAGAGCTGGCAGTAGGAGCTTTCCCATCGCATCAGCATGTTTTCCCCAGCCCCTCAAGCACAGAGGGCAGGCAGCCCCGTTTTCCCACAAGCACCGCAGCTGGCAGCGAGGCCCATGGCAGGGCAGGCATCTTAGCTTGTTGTCTCTCCTAGAGCTAACGTGCCCCTGCAGAGGGGATGCTGCAGCACAGCAAGACTGTCGGCAGGTCAGAGGACAGCAGCCCTGAGGGGCACAGGGACAGCCCCAGGCTTGCTGCCTGTGTCCCCCCAGGCATTACAAGTGAAGAGGTGGCCTGGCTGTTCCCGGTAAAGAGCTGCAGGGCAGCCAGGAGAGGAGTGATTTCAACAGAGCCGCACTGCCTGTTGTCTTACTGAGCTGTAGGTGACAGAAACTGCAAACCCTTCTCCCAGGTCTCATTTTTGGAGCTGGGAGAGCAGCAATAGTTTAGCTGACCTGCTTAGACTGCCTCAGCAGCAGCACAACACGGCAGTTTCCCGGGCTCGCAGGAGGTGAGAAAAGGCCCGACAGCCGCGGTGAGAGCTGCACAGCAAGACTGGCAACTGAGAAAAGGCACCACGCTTTGAAAAGAGGCAACCGGGGATCTCTTTTGCTCCTACAAAGAGATAGGAAGGGACAGGCTGGTTCCTCATTCAGCAGGTCACCTTTAAAGCACGTACCGCAGCACCCATCTGATGAAGTGCCTTACGATTTGGGGTCACCTCCCTGCCCCCCTCCCCATGGCCGAAAACGCTGCCACTTGCGGGGGGGCTGCGCCAGCCAGCCGATGCCACACAGGCAGCGCAGAGCAGGGCAGCTGTAGGAATTTACAGAGGCGGAATGGAATTTGGCCAGGAGAGCAGAATTAAAACCCCATGCTCCGGATTACTACGCCATCCCTCCCTCCCCAGTCTTGTGATAAGCAAAACTTAAGTGAGAATTTCACCTTCGTTTTTCCCTGGAAAAACCAACCTGTGGCAAAACAGCCACCATATTCTAGAGATGGGATTGAGCAGCAGCCACAGAATCAGAACTGTAAAAGAAGAAAGCGTCCCCATCTCCCCATTGCCCACAACACCACCAAGCTTC